>NCQS01064655.1:3648-15463 GCA_002740445.1 Pachycereus pringlei
TCCAACATTAGTTTTGTTGCTACAATGGCAAGCTCTCCATAGAAATTGATTTATCCCCTAGCTAACTTGGGGACTTTCTCAGGAAAATACTTCAAAAGCACCGAACCTATCGAAAAGTTGTACACATTTACCGCATGTAACTTTAAATCTGGCAATTCTCATAATTTTATCCATATCAAACTCACAAGAATCTCTAACCTTTGATCATGATCAAAATATTAGAAGATTATAATATCAAGGGAGGAAACGATGAGACAGAAAATTACCAAGAGGCTGATAGGGACAAGAATAGCACATTTTCCACGTTATTATGAATAACAAAATGGATAGTGCCAGGAAATCGAAGCACGCACCAAATCATTATTTATTGTGAAACATTTGAAAGAGCATCTATATATCCACACAGTTATAAGCACATTTGCAGATTTACATAAAAAATAAAAAAATATTGCCTGCATTGCCTCTCCTATGGGATAGTTGGTGTGTCTACAAAGAGAGATGCAGGTTGCCAACATTGGGGGTAAAAAACTTCTCAACATATATGATAACTTATCGATATGAAGACAGAATAGCAATTTCTATGATCTTACGAGCTTTGACTTCAAAAAATCAAGCCAGCAAGCCATTTGAATTTCAGAGTCTAAGACATTCTTGAACTTCCTATACATATGCAAAGAAAATTCTGCATCCCCATCCAATAGTTCAGTTTACAGCACCAAAAATCAAAAGGAAGTTTAGAGAAAGAAGAAGATGTAACTTAAATGTTTAAGCTAAGTATTATAAAAAGCAAAAATTACTTACACAGGCATTATAAGAAAGAAGGAACCCTGATGATGATGGTTGAGGATTCTTTAACTTTTTCAAATGATTCAACAAATAAATGAATATGTCCACAAGACTAGGATGTAATTGATCTCCACAACCAAGAGTCCTAGGTACAGATCTAGTGATGTTGAAATTCACATCCGTAAATATTTGCTCGCTACAAAACCATAAAATACAAACCATATAAACAACAAAAATTAAAAACATATAATAATAAACAAATATGAAGTCATGAAAATAAAATGCAGTTCGAAAGATCACCTGTCATAGTAGACTTCATCAACGGAAGAAAAGTTCAATCAAGGGCTTATGTTTTTATAGCAGCCAAGGACTTCTAGACATCATGATGAAGATCAAGGTAGCAAGGACTCCAGTGAGCAAAATGAGGTCCAAAGAGCATGTTTAGGTCCTGATGAGCTCAAGGAGGCCATGGTATTGATTAGGGAACACTTTCAAATTGCATCCATGAACACTGATCACTCACCCAGTTTCTAGCCTCAGTTTGTAACCATGATTAGTAATGATCATGAGTAACTGGGGGTCCTTTGAACCCTCACATCTTCAGCTTATCTTATTTTTAGTCCAATAAGTCAAGTTTCAGCCTTTTTGGGGTCAGAAGGTCGGGCAACCAGAAGCAAAGTGTTGACAGTGCAGCCTGGGCTGTAATACAGCATAGCCCAGTTTTTAGAGGGAAATTTGAATCCTTTTGGCATGCATCCTTCACGTTCTTTCTGGGCCAAAAAGGGTGCCTAAATATTTATCAAATAGGCTGAGAAAGATGGAGATTAGCACCCCCACAGCTTACTATTATCCACTAAAATTAGACACAAAATACCCTTTTACACAGGCTGCTGTACCTACTATTCAGCATCATCATTACCCTTCTAATCATGCTGCAAGTTACACAATCAGCCTGTTTTTAGCAAGTTTTGCGAGCTTAAACTCAGCAATTCTTTTAAGAGCTTTGACACCTCATTTGATTAGCAAGAAAGACCCTTTTAGGTGTCACCGCTCTACTGATTTTAACTCTAATCAGGTTGTAATGTTCTAGACAGATGTGTTTGGCATCTGTACCTTGTGTTTTCTTAGTTAGACACTATAATTGTAAGAGAAGGAGTCATATATAAAATCCTCTCGTCGTGTTTATACCCAGATTAAGCATTATTGAATCAGAAACTTGAGTTTGAACTCAGTTTTCTCTCTAAATCCCTAGTGGCTGTGTCTTGAGTTGGCAACTCAAGTGGTGATACACTAAGTCATTTTGGGCCATCTTAGTGGTGTTTCTGTATCCAAGAAGTTCTAAAGTGACTGCCCAAGTGAATTCAGGTGTGGTGTTTCTGTATCACCTGAGTAATCACTTGATCATCCAACTCTATCCCTGCTGTTTATATCTATTTGCTAAGCACTTGAGTTTCAGGTCACCTGAGGGAGTAAGGCTCACATCGATATGCCTTACAAATAAGGAGATCTAAAATGAACGGTTGGCATCTTCTTCCTTGGTGGTAAGCCATGTACATGTTCTGGCGAATCTCTAACTGGACTCTTCAAATCCGAGTGGGGGAGTCCTTTACCTGGGAGTGGCAGGTCCAGATTGAGTGGTAGATTAGTACCACTCTCCCCTATATCCCCACTTCCACCTTATTTACAATTGTTAGTTTGCCTTGATTGAGATTGTCCAAAACCAAATGCCAAATCAAATCCTGGTAGCGTGAAGTTTCCTAGACAAGTAGTCCCACTAGTCCTTTCATAAGTCTTCACCAATTCTACTTAGGCATCCTAGAATGTAGATCACTCACAAACAAGTCATCATCTTGACTTGAGGGAGTTGCGTGATTACCACCATCAACACCTCCGGGCTACTTTTGAGATGGTCCAGCAATGTTCTTGAAAGTTCATATGTTCGAGTAACTACTCAATATTTCCACCAAAACACCTTGAACTTTGTCCATTAGGGTGCTTGTCGAAGGCATCTAGTGTGCCTCACTTACAGCATCCAAAACCTTAATTACAAAGCATGCAAAGTTCTTCAACAATCTTGAAATCTTTTGAACACATGTTTGCATCACTTAGTTCAAAACATAAAGCATTCATCAAAACACTAAAAAAGGGAAAAAGATGTCATGTAGGAAACAAAAGCTACACTGCGAGGAACAACATTTGTTGTTTGCAGTGAGACTTTACTCCATTGTAATGTACCTTTACTCGACTGCACTATAACTTTAACAGTAAAATGCACTAGTAGTTGTTCAACCAATTGTTTACGTGAAATTAAAGCTCCTAACCATGTCTTTTGCATAACCCCTAAGCAGAGGAGCTAGGTGCTTTACCCACAACTATTTTAACCGAAAAGTACAACCTATTCATAATTGTTTTAACAAAAAACGATGCATTAACTTTAGGCCTTGTGTTTCAACCTTTGACTTCGTTTGGCAAGACAAGAACCTTCCTTCAGCTTCTGCAACTGAGAACCACCAATCTTCTCCTCTTTCCTCATGCTATTATGATGCATTTTAACCTCATCAAAGCAATTATATTTTCCCGACCAGTGGTGACATTGTAGCAATATTTCGCCTAAGCATCCTCAACAAGGGTCCCTATCGAGAGCAAAAAAGACACGTAAAAAACTTGCAAAATCTTTGATGGTATAAATCACTTAGTTACCACCCAGGACAAAAAATGATTAACTGAAATTGAACTTCTTAAACCTAATATTCCATTTCTTAACATTTCCCATGTACGTCTCCAAGTGTCACATTACATATATCCCCTCAGTAAAGATAAGCTTCTCTCAAAACTTCCATCCAACACATAGAAATAGCTTTACCCCTCTTTGACTTAGGGATTTTCATGGGAAAATACTTCCAAAAGCACTAAACCTATCAAAAAGTTGTATAAATTTATAAAATGTAACTTTAAATGTGCAAACACTTTTCTTTGTCAATTTTATTCTCACAAATTTAGCCACATTAAACTCACAAGAATCTTTAACCTTTGATCGTAAATTGAATGCTTGAGGATTATAATATCAAGGGAGGAAAAGGTAAGATAGAAAGTTACCAAGAGCGTAATACGGACAAGAATAGCATCATTTTCTGCATTGTTATCATTAGCAGAATGGATTGTCTCCACCTTCTTTTGAAATTGAAGCACACATCAAAATAATATTTATTGCGAAACATTTGAAAGAATGTATGCATATCAAAACAGCTATAAGCATATTTATAAATTTACATTAAAAAATAAAAAACATTACCTACCGTATTTCTCCCATATGACAGCTTGTGTGCATATAAAGAGAGATGCAAGTTGCCAACTTTGGAGGCAAACAATTTCTCAATGTATACAATAACTGATCAATATGAAGACAGAATAGCAATGTTGTATAATCTTACCAGCATTGAGTTCGAAAAATGAAGCCAACAAGTCGTTCGAATTTTAGTGTCCAAAACTTAGTGTACTTTTTATACTTATGCGTAGAAAATTCTACATCCCCATCCAATAGTTCAGTCTATAGCATCAAAAATCAAAAAGAAGTTTAGAGAAAGAAGAAGATGTAACTTAATTGTTTAAGCTAAATATTATAAAAAGCAAAAATTACTTACACATGACCTTGACGATGATGATTGAGGATCCTTCAACTTTTCCGAATGATTCAACAAATAAATGAATAGTCAACAACACTATGATGCAATTGATCTCCACAATCAAGAGCCCTAAGTATAGATCTAGTGATGTTGAAATTTGCATCCATAAATAATAGCTCACTATAAAAAGAAAAAATACAAACAATTAAAAACAACAAAAATTAAAAACATGTAACAATAAACAAATATAAAGTCCTAAAAATAAAATGCAGTTCAAATGATTACCTGTCATAATGAACTTCCTCCAACGAAAGAAAAGCCCAATTAGAGACTTGTTTTTCTTTAGTAGTCAAGGACTTGAAGACATCGATGTGTCATACAAAAAAAGGCAAAAATTATAGCCAGATACCTTGCACTTTGTGGAAATCATAATAAGGGTACCATGTTATTGGAATATATTTAAAAGGTTCAATATTCTATGTAAACTATTATAAGAGAACAGTTTACTATTTTTATTTTTATCTATCGCCCTAAACTTTTTATATTTTCATATTTTACCCCAATACTTAAAACTTACTTTTGAAGATTTTATTTTTGTACATGTTATATACTGCTTATAAGTACTACTCGAAGCCCTCTTTCATCTGGTGTCAGAGCTATGTGACAATAATTAGGATAATTAAATTTATAGTTAATTAAGCTTATTAACTATGTTTAATACTTAAAGTCTCATCTGCTTGTCCTGGTACTAATTATCCACATATTGTGCACTCACCCGAAGGAGCCACTTCAGTAGTACCACAATTAAACTATATCACTGATATAGTATTACAATTAAAAGCTGAATTAGCGAAATTTAAGATTGAAGTCAAGGAGATAAAAAAGCAATTGTAATCCATCTTTCTTTAATTAACAAAATTACACATAGTGGAAATCTGATTTAAGTAGCATTACTCCATTTCAACGTAAATATCCTTTCCAAAATCTAAAAAAACAAAAATCCATTTCCATTGCAAAGATATAAAAATCCAAAAATAAGCAGCAGAAAAATCAACTGAAAAATCATCTCAAAAGGCAGAGAAAGAAAAACAGAATGGAACATAAGTAGTATAATCTTGAGGAACTACAAAATATGTTTGATAAAGAACAAAACCCAGAAGAATTTAACAAAATCATGAGCGCAATAGTTAAAAAACAAGATATATTATTTGATGATAATAAAGACAAATAACGCCCCTTTGGAAGAAGAAATATATCAACATATGAACTTGATTAAACTAGAAGATCCGAATGTTTTATCTTTAGAAGAGATTAAGAGGAAACTATATTAAAAAAAGTATGGTAAAATAGTATTTGACGATGAAATCAATGAGATTTGAGAAGAACTCAACACAGATGAAATCGTGCCTAATCTAGTTAACAATATTGTTCCTAAAACTGAAAAATTTGATGAATCTTCTAGAAAAAATATCCATTTTATGTGACCTAGATATGTTCCAGTAGGACATATAACAAATTTTTTCCTTAGGTTCATCTCAAGAAAAACCACCTCCTTTGAAGAAATTGGCCTTACCCCAATTAGCCAAACAGGATACATCCTAAACATCAATGGAGTCCTTAATAAAAAAGGAACATTTGAGCATTAGAAAAGAAGTACGAATAGTATCCTAAACTTGAATACCACATACTCTACAGAAAATTTTCTAAGCTATATCGAACATAGTTTTTCTAACACTGTGGCTGATTGGTATGACTCATTAGATTAAAAAAGTAAAAATGTATTAAGAATGATAGAAATATCAACTGCTATGTTCAAAAAATTATGTAAAGAAATTGAAACTAAAATTGTCGAAGCTAAATTTGATTCGGAAGAAAAACTTAGAGAATGACAAAGAAAAATATAGAATTATGGGATATGAGATATCTAGATAATTATATTGCTAAATTTAGTAATATTATTACAAAATTGAGCACAATGAAAACAATATTGGTATGTTTTATGACAAATTGCCATATCCGATCAATTTTACAATCAATAAAAAAATACATTACATGGCTTGAAAAAGCAGATGTCATTGATACCCTTGGTACAAGAATCTCTTATCTAAGAATTTAAATTTGAATTAATGCCTTGATCTCCAAGAGCAAAAGAAAATGAACAACTTCTAGCCTATTGGGATAATCCTCAGCAATAGGAAAATGAGCCTGAGAAAAGAAGAAAAAGATTATTTTATAAGAAAAAGATTTCTCCGAAAAGAAAGTATTATAACAAGTCAAGCTCCCAAAAGAGGAAGATCTTTCAGAAAAATTGTTCATTTTCCTGCAAGAAAAAATAACTGTAAGTGTTGGGCATGCGGAGAAGTAGCCCATTATGGAAACAAATGTAAAAATAGGAAGAATAACAAGCTTATAGAAACTTTGGGTGGTCTAGATTGTTTTGAGCTTAACGAGAAAGATGCACTAGATCTAGCCCTGAAAACCAACAAGGGAATTGTTGAAATTATACTAGCAGATGAATATGAAGAAAGTGATTATGAAGAAACTAGTCATACGATGAAAAGTAGCACAGTTAGTCTCGGTGACCTTCAAGGAGAAGAATTCATTATAGATAATGAGAACGAAGATATCAAAGGACATTAAGTCCTTCCTATAATTCAGAAAGATATCATCTATACAAAATCTCTCTTTCAATTAAAAAGAAGGTACATATGTGAAGTGATGGAAGGAGATCTAGAAAAAAAAAAGCATGAATATGATGTGTGAGAAATTAATCTCATTAATTGCAAAAACATCCTTAAGCACAACAAAGTTAAAAAATACAGGTATATTGACATTGGAAGTGCCCAATTTCAAATTACTCTATTGTAATATTGTCGCAAAGATATTAATCTTTATGATGTGCTATGTGATATCAGGCATTCCAAATTTAATAATCAAATTATCACAGGGACTAAGACCAATTTATGTATGGATCAATATGATTCAATTGCCGACCTAAATATTATGCAAGCCTAAAAGATAAATTTGTCAAAAACTTGCTATCCCTTAAGATGAAAGCAGTTGGGATGGAGATGAAAATAAGAGGTTATCCACCAAGAGTGTTTTGGAAAATGATCTACAAATTAGATAATACTATATATCCAAAGATTGAGCTAACAATGATACAGGCAGAAAAGTTTGAGACTCCTACTCCAATGCAAAAAATTTCAAGGATAAAATCCAATCCATAGGAGATAAAAATCGATAGGTCTTGGTGATAGGGTCGCAAGTGTACGGTGGCATTGTAGCAAAGCAAGGTCGTCTCTCACAAGGACTCAGTTGATGTATCGGGCCTTATTCCCTTAAGATAGGCTAAACGAATCAATGCTTGATATTGAAATTAAACTAAGCAAGTATCTAATCTAATGGATAAATAATCAAGGAATCACAAAACTAGCAATCTCTCAATTCATGTATCAATCAAGTAGCTCTTCCTTAATAGACTACTTTAAAACCGACAATCGAATTATCACAACCTTCTTTCAAGGTGAAGTAAAATACCTTAATATGATCCATTACCATTTCTCAAGGGCTCTAGATTTGTTTAGGTTCATTAAGTATGCTATTATAATATTTGTGGTTTCTAAATTGGTCTGACCTTCTCAAGACTTCACACAATTAAGTCAAATCCTAGGGTTCTAGTATTGAATTTCACCTTTCAATTCTTCATCCAATACCCAAAATATGCAAGAAAGTGATCAATTTCCTCACAAGACAATAATCATCCAAGATTCAATAAAACAATCTAACAATTCCAAAATACTGAAAGAGATAAACACCAGATCAAGAACATAACTAGTATTTGCATAAATCAAAAACCAAAACAACAATAGATAATCAAAATGACAAAACATAAATCCAAAGATAATGAGAAAAGAAAAGAGAAGAGAAGAGAAGAGAAAAGAAACGCTCAGCCCATTAATGCGCTTGAATCCGTTGATTGCAAACCCAGCATGGAATCCTTACAAATCTTCACTTTAACTCCCTCTCTCTCCCTCTCCCCCCTTCTAATCTAAATCCTAATCCAAGTAAAATGGAATAGAGCATGGGGATGGGATGATGGATGTTGGATGAGGTTAAAAACAGCCTTTTTATCGCGAAATTGCGTGGAAGTCAAACAGCCGTGAGAAATAATGGAATTAAAACTACTTGGAAGTCAAACAGTCATGAGAAAACAAAGAGGCTCGGGGAAATAAGGACACCATGGACCGTGGGCGCCACCACAGACCATTCGTGGTGTCCACTGGCTCGACATTATTTTGTTCTTTCTTCCTTCCACAAGCATAGTAACTTGGGGGTGTCTGTGGGGGGTCAAGCTACACTCATTTATGGTCAAATTTGAGATAAAATGGTCCAGACACCTGCAAAACACAGAAACGAACTATACACGAGCGTAAAACAGAAAAGGGAGTGCATAATATAGCATAGAACACATAATTCTCCCTAAAAGTTGCACAAAATGACCTCAAAATAGAATGCACTTTAAGGACTTATCCCTTGGATATCTAGCTTTACCAATCCCATAAAAATAAATAAGAAAAATGTAATAAGAATTGATAAGAATGGTGAAATTGCCATTAAACCCTAATTATTAAAAAGCATGAATGCAAGACCAAAATGGGTAGAAGGATCTTTGATAGCTAAAGACGAGCTTCAAAAAGATTATACAATTAGTATGACCAATGAAATTAGTAGAATGAGTTTTGAACCCGCAACACAGTGTAGACCGAAGTATGAGCCTAGATATGAAAGTTATGGGGTAACAAACAAAGACTATTAGTGAGCCAATCTATGAGGATGGATTAGTAAAAAACTATAACTATGGTGATATGCTATAAAGTGACCAATACGAATTCTAATAGCATCTATATCCCAATAAATGTAGGCTTAGAGGGATATAGTATATATGAATTGTGTGCCTATATTAATAGTGGATGTTATGTCCGTTTTGAAAAAAGAACTTTATTTCCAAAATTTATGTGGAAAAAGCCAAAAATCCTTTGGAAGTAAGGATAGATAACTATACCATAATGAGTCACAACGAAGTCATAGAAGAGTTATCCATAGAAACAGGAGTTCAATATATTATACTAGTTTTATGGGCTACTGATCAACCCTCTCATGATATGATTATTAGAAATAATTTTTAGATGCTATATTCTCCATGCACACAGATTATAAAACAAATAATATTCACAATAAATGGTCACTCAATTCCTATAGATAAGTTAAATAAAGCATACACTCATCAAAGGATTGAGTTTACATGCAGCCAGCGTAGTAAGAAGGTAATACCTGCACAATATGATATAGCACTAACACTCTCACTACTTGAGTTATCTATTAAAGATCAGATTGCTGAACAACATAAGCAATTATGCAAAGAACTCTACTCTGATAATCCTCTAACATTTTGTGATAGAAAAGACATTTTCAAAGATTGCCTTATTAAATCCCAATACTATTATTCGAGTCAGACAAATGGTGTATACATACCAACGTATCCAAGCATTTGATAAACAAATTAAAGAACTTCTACATAAAGGATTAATCGGAAATAGCAAGAGTCCTCACACCAGTCCCACTTTCATGGTAAAAAATCACGCTGAAGAAAAAAGAAGAAAAACTAGAATGATAATCAACTATAAAAAACTTAATGACATTATTGTCTTTGATGGCTATTATATTCCTAACAAAATAGTCCTTTTCAATAGAATTTAAGGAGTCCCTTAGTTCTCGAAAACGGATTGTACAAGTAGATACTAGCAGATAAAAATGGATAAAGAAAGTTGTAACACCCCAAATGTACATAATTCAGTATTTGCATTCTCATCAATTAACATCATCAATTAGTAGTGATATCCCAAATGATTAGGGCATCACCGCCATTCAAAAAGGACAAGGCTTGACTTAAAAATAATTAAACATAACTAAGCAAAACATCATTTCCACCACACGGCATTTGTAAAAGCAAACCATTAAACCAACATCAACAATAACTAACGATCTCATAATTTACATCAAAATATAGTAACTCTTATTAGAGTATATAGTTCTAACTTCAAAATATCTCATAATACAGTGCTCAAAATATTTCAGCACTAAAACATCACTATTCCTTTTAGACATTTCCGCCTATTTATATTCTCCAGTCGGCCTACCGGTCAGAGGGCGATTCATTGAGCATTTCCCTAAATCAAAACATGAAAACATTTCAAACTGTTAGCCGAAACTCAGTATATGCATTTCTGTATTGTTAACTGCACACTGAAAAACTGGTTAAGCCCGCATTGTAATTTATTTTAATGTAAAACAGGGAATGAGATGAATATAAAATTACATTGTCAATCATTATCTGATAGTGAATCCCTAGTAACTATTACGATCTGAAGATAGGTGTACACCTGCCAAGCCTATCAGGGGACCTGGCCTGAAACCGTGCGGGTAACTGAAGGATAATGCCCTATAACTGATAACTAATGGGGTCATCAATTATGTGATAAACTACTGATTAAACTAATTCATCGATGTAATTACCAGAACATTGTAATTTTGATAAATACGTGCTGATTTCTAAAGATACAGACAATGAACATACATGGGACTTTTAATGAAATGTCACTAAGTATGATTATGCACAAAAGGGGAGAGAATGATAGTTTAGGCCCTAAGGCTGTACAAAAATGTCATTATAGGAACATATAGTTAGCAAATATATTTATTGTTATAGTTAATACTTTAGTAAAAGAAAAGTAAGGGTGTAATAGGGGCTAAAGTAAATGACTCGTAACCTAATCTTTCGGTCTCCATTTAAGACCTAATTTCCAAATATAAAAAGCTTAAGAAGTCCTGAAAAACTTTTATTTAGAACACAAAACACGATTCCCACGATAGGAATCATAAAATGGGGCTAGAACACAAGTGTGCCAGTTTTGGTATAACCTGCGTAGTTCTAGTAAAACGGCAACAACGTTTTTATAGACCTCAGATTAAGGTGATTCAAAATCCATTTGAAAGGTAACTTACTCATCTATCTACCCACCAAAAATCATAATTTTTGGTTAGGCCGTTCATTACCAGTTTATTAGCAAAGCCTACCCTATTTTCTACTATTTCCTAGCCCCAATTGTCATTGCTTTCTCCTCTCTTTTCACACAAATTCTCATCTAAAATCACTCCTTAAAATCATGTAACAAAGCTTTAGTCTTTCCCATCACCATACAAAACCACCACACTCAATTTCATTTCATAATCATATACATCAAATATTCATTTCTCAATCAAATATACACAAATAACATGATTGCTATTAAAGGAAGGTTAAACCTTATATAATCATTAAAACTCTAACTTTTGGCCAACTTAGA
>NCQS01064672.1:0-12017 GCA_002740445.1 Pachycereus pringlei
CAGCAAATCAGCTGAAGAGAATAAGTAAAGCAGGGAGATCCAGATGGATCAGAAGTAATGCCGTATATACATATTTAAGTTGTATTTGGAATTCTTCTGTAGATGAAGATGTAGATTACATGATGAATTATCTTACTATGATTTTGGTTTATAAACTCTTCATTTGTTAACACTTGATGTGAGTGTATATGTTTGAGGTTATGCTTAGCTATGTTATTTACAGCACTCATGTTTCAAGCCTTATCCTTTTGGACGGCGGTAACGCCCCTATCATTGGATTCATCATATTACAATTGAATGATGTATTATAAAGGAGGATATAAACAGTGAAGCATGTTTAACTTGGGGGCGTTACAGAGTACGAGGTAAAAGATGATACTATGGAAGGCTACGTTCGGCTGGTGCGAGAGGCCACCAAGTTGTTTAAACATTTCTCAGTAACGCATGTCCCCCGGTTCGAGAATTGGCATTCTGATGCATTATCAAAACTAGCAACTCTTCCGAAGATGGGAAGCCGAAGCACATTCAATGGGAAACTCTAACAAAAAGAAGCATTGACCCTCATGAGGTGCTTTGGTTAGACAGGAGTTCGACATGGATGGATCTCATTCGCGCGTACTTAGCTGATGGTATCCTGCCCATGAACTCTAAGCAGGCCGATCAAGTAAAGAGACAAGCGAATTGGTTCACACTATACAATGGGATCCTACAGAAGCGATCTTTCGCCCAGCCACTTCTGCGTAGTTTAACCCCGAAGATGGGGAAAAAGATATAGGAGGAGTTGCACGAAGGGGTGTGCAGTTCCCACATAGGATGGCGTGCTCTTCACGACAGTACGAACTGCATACTATTGGCCAAGCTTGCCGGAAGATGCTATGAACTTAGTTCGTACTTGCGACAAGCGTCCAAAGTTTACTCCGATTCAACAACTGCCCACCACCCCTTTGACACCCATTATCAGCCCTTACCATTTGCTAAGTGAGGCCTGGACATACTTGGCGCCTTCGTCAAAGCCATGGGTCAGCGTAAATACCCTTTTGTCATGATAGACTATTTTACCAACTGGATAGAAGTAGAAGTCGTCGCCACCATCACCATGCCTGAGGTGTGAAAATTCATCTAGAGAAACATCATCACTCGCTTTGGCATCCCCCGCATAATGATCTTCAACAACGACTATCGGTTTGATACTAACAAAGTGAGGCATCTCGAGTGGGACATCAGAGACTAGCAGACTTTCAGAGATTTGGCCGATGGCCTACCAGATTCGCAGCGCACAGAGGCAGAAAATTATCGAAGAGTGAGGCATCTCGAGTTCTAGAATTGCGGTCGAGGCCTTTTTCATTTACCTTAAGCCCTTACCCATATCCCGACCCTCAATCGACCCAATTTTGCCCCTAATTAAATGACCCGTTAGAAGCCCAGCCCATTTATCATTTAATGTGGATATCGACCCCTTTTTTAAGGGCCTGACCCAAGTGGCCCATTAGGGCCCCTACCCATTGCCCAGGCCTAACCCTGAAATTTAAAAATTAAAACACAAAAATGCCAACAAGAAATCCATCAGAAATTTATAAGTGCTTTCTATTCAACTTGAAGATCGTGAACTTAGTACTGCTTCTAACTATTGACATAACTTGCTTTCCCCATTTTTCATTAACACTAATATAGTAGGGAATACAATACCTCTTCTGTTGAACACCTAGTTATGATGAAACGTGTCCGTTGCAGAGGAGACTTGGAGAACATTTTAACTCCCCAAGCCCGCCTCTGCTTCCTGGATATTTGATTGGAACGTGTTCCCCTTTTATGTAGATGGAACACCACAATATTAAATCAAAATAAAATGAAATAATAAAAGGAGATGCTCAGAACTTTTAAAACGAAATCTAGGATACTCTTTTCTGCCAATTCCTGTTGCTATGTACATACTGATCATCCACATATTATTACCTAATTCAATGCTTAAACAATAGGGAAAGCATCGTGAACTCTTGAATTTAATCTTTTGGGAGGGTGGGGTGAATCAAAAGAATGGAATCAGATATTGAAGATGCATGCTCCGTGAATTTGGAATAAGGGATCGGAGACGACCATTGTACTGTGAATTAGCTAGAACATCGATATAACTAAAGAGGGAGATTTGGAAGATGCCATTTGCACGCACAGTGAGAGAATAGGTTTTTTTCCAGATGAATGTGACAAAGCATCAAAGCTAGAGGACTAACAAAGGGGAAATATTCATAGCAAAAAAGAGATTAACAATTAGAGTAAGAAGGAGAGTCATAGGTGAAGAAAATTTTTTTGTTGGGGGGGAAGAGAAAGAGACATGTAATGGAATAGGACAAGTAGAAAACGAGTGTGAGACTGACGGATAATAGGAAGACGTGGCAGTTGTAATCTGTTGTCTTTTCTCATTCTCTCTCCGTTTATTCAAATTTGATGGCAGTTAAAACATTTACATTGAAAGTCAATATCTCTTTAAGGCAAAAGATAAAAATTTTAGGAATTTTTAATGGCTAAATTGATGTACTTAACAAATTTGTGGCTATAATTTCACTAACTTCCGCAAAACACTCTTGTGCTAGTCAAAGGGATTCTTCTTTTATTATAGATATAGATTTTTTTCCTATCTTCTTATTTCATTTGGTCGTTATTGTGGTGGTTATTTCATACTATTCTCTTGATTGTTTATAGCCATATGCATGGTAGATGTTCCTTATTCCTAGATCTTGAAGAATATGATCCTCGAATTGAACATTCTCTTGGTAAGATAAGAGCTAAGAAATGTGAATCTAATAAAACGTTGCCTAAAGAACAATCCCGACCTAAGCAACTTAAAGAGTATTTTACTCCTGCCACCTATGGTTCACCTTCGAGTACGTGTATGCCTATTGGTACGGGGCTATTTGAGATTAAGCATTCCCTTATCCAAATGGTTCCGTCCTTTATGGGCTAGAGTCTGAAAATCCATTCAAGCATGTTAATGCCTTTTTAGAGATATGCTCTACTATTTTCTTCAATAATGCATCTACTGATGCTCTTTGTTTGTATCGTTTTCCTTTCTCTTTGAATGATAAAGCTATAGCTTGGCTTAATACTAAGAAAAACACCACCACTTGGATCAAATGCAAAAGAATTTTAAAAAAGTTTTTCTCTATTGGAAAACTAACTGCCTTAAGACATACTATAACCACTTTTTCACCAAAAAAAAAAAAAGGAACAGCTGCATAAAAGTTGGGAAAGGTTTAAAGAGTTGTTGCGAACTTGTCCTCACTATGAGGTCCCTGTGTGGGAACTCATTGAGAGTTTTTATTCTAGCTTAGATGAGCACAATAGACAGATGGTTAAATGCATCTTGTGGTGGTAGCTTCCTATATAAGACTCCTAAAAAAGCTCGAGAATTGTTTGAACATTTGAGTGCAAATTCACACTTGGATACTACTTCCTCCCATTCTAATTTGCCTAGGGTATTGGGAAGTAGAGGGAGAATTTATGAGGTTTGACATTCAATTGTCCTTTTTAATAAAGTTGATGCTTTGACCAAGAAATTTAATCAATTATTGTACATGAGCAAAGTATTTCATGCCCCTTTTATACAAGACGTGTCTTTGATTATACTAATTGCATGCATGCTTTTATTGATTGTCCTTATGGTGGCAAGTCTGACTGTGTGATTGAACAAGTGAATGCTGCCCAAGAATTTCCTCCATCCAACAATTCTTATTCTAATACTTATAATCATGGTTAGAGAAATCATCCTAAATTTTCATGGAGGTCACAAAATATTGAGAATCCTCAAGCCTAGTCTAGTAGACCTAACCCCTGCTTTTCAAAACCAAAGATATGCTCCTTCTCTTTCTCATCAAGCTCCATCTTAGAACTCTGATATTGACAAGGTAATTTTTAGTTTTTCTAGTCTTGGCACCTTGACTTCTGTTGTGCAAAACGTCGATTCTAAGGTCCAAGGCATTAAGTCTAAAATGCATATTGTTGATTCTCACTAAAAATTTATAGCTAAGTTAGAAACCCAAATTGGGCAACCAACCATAGCTATAGGAAAAAGAGATTAAGGAAAACTTCCAAGTCATCCTATACAAACTCTAACAGCCAACAATTTGAACAATTGAAAGCTATAATGGTTCTTTGGAGTGATAAAGAAGTTGATGATAAGGTGAGTGATAAGGAACATGATAAAGAAGAAAGACTTAAGACCATTGAGAGTAACCTTAAAACTGAAAAGAAAAATAACCCATCCCCTTCCCCTGATGCATTTGACCTCATTGGCACATACAAGTCAAGGGCTCCTTACCCTCAAGCTTTGGATGCACCATTCCCTTTCACGAAAGACAAACAAAGAGAGGACATTCTAGATACCTTTAAGTAAGTTAAGGTCAACCTTCCCTCTTGGAAGCGATTAGACGGATCCTTACTTGTGCTAAGTTTTTCTTAAAAACATGCGCAATTTTAAAACAAAATTTAAAGATGACAAGTCTAAAATGTTCTTCTAAGTGAACAAGTAAGTTGGATTTTGAAATTTAACACTTTGCCTAAGTTCAAGGATTTCAGTGTTCCTACAATTTCATGCTATACTAGTAATCATAAAATTAAAATGGAACTTTTAAATTTGGGTTCTAGTGTTAATTTGATACCATATTATGTTTACTTAGAGTTGTGATTAGCTAAATTGAAACCTTCCAACTGTACCGTTTAGCTTGCTAATAGGTCAATTAGGACACGTGGAGGTAGATAGATGATGTCTTGGTTTAAATTCATAAAGGATTCTTTCCTGTTGACTTTGTTATGTTGGAGTGGACCCTAGTCATTCCTCCAAGTAGATCCCTCTTATTTTAGGATGTCCCTTCCTAGCTATAGCTAATGTCACCATTTATTATAGGTCGAGAGTAATGGATGTCTCGGTCTTGAACATGAGGGTTAGGCTTAATAGTTTTAATGCTTCTTCTCAACCTATGTTTGAAAATGAATCTGAATGCTTCTTTGTTGATGCGATTGATGAAATGATTAAAGAAGCTTTGCTTGCTATTCTGAGTAATGATTCTTTAGGAAGCTACCTTTCCTATGGGGCCTTAAGCTTATTTGACTTAGGAAGTGCAATGCATCAGATGGATTATACTCTTAATTCCACTCCTTATTTGGAGTCTTCCTCTTAGGTGTCCATCTATGAACCCTTCCCACCTTAGGCAAGTTCTCTTATGCCACCTTTTGTTATACCCCCACCAAAATATGATTTGAAACCTCTCTCAGATTCACTCAACTATGTGTTTTTAGACCTTAAAGAGACCTTACCTATTATTATATCTTCACTTTTATCTTGTGATCAAGAGAAATAGTTGATTTGTGTCTTGTCTGATCATAATGGTGTTATTGGGTGGTTAGTTGCTAATTTAAAAAGCATTAGCCCCATAATTTGCATGCATAGAATTTACTTAAAGGACGTCACTAAACCTGTTAGACAAATGTAACGTGGGCTGAACCCACATATGAAACAAGTTATTTGGATAGAGGCAGTAAAGCCATTAGATGCAGACATTATCTACCCTAGTCAATAGGTCAGTCCTGTTTAAGCAATCCCTAAGAAATCTAGCATAACTGTTGTGAAGAATAATGATGGTGAACTGATTCCTACTAGAAAGACCATGGGGTGGAGGGTGTGCATTTTTCCCTCCCCTTCATTGATCAATTTTGAAAAAGTTAACTAGATAAAGTTCCTACTGTTTTCTATATGGATATTCTGATTGTAAAAAAATTCCTGTTTGTCCCCAGGACCAAGCGAAGATGACTTTTATATGCCCGTCGGGTACATTTGCCTATCGAAGAAAGCTTTTGGAGTCATGTAATACGCCTTCCGCATTTTGAGGATGCATGATGGACATATTTTCTTGTGATATTGACGATTCATGGAGGTGTTAATAGATGATTTCTCTATTTTTGGTTATTCCTTTTATGTGTGTCTTGCTAATTTATCCACTATGCTGAAAAGATGTGAAGAAGTGAATCTTGTCTTGAGTTGTGAAAAGAGTCATTTCATGTCCCAAGAAGGGATAGTGTTGGGTCATAAAGTGTCTAAAAAGGGGATTGAGGTTGATAAAACCAATGTTGATCTGATTTCTAATTTGCCTGCTTCGTCTTTTATGAAGCAAGTTAGATCTTTCATTGGTCATGCTGGTTTGTATATGATATTTATTAAGGATTTTAGTAAAGTGGCCAGGCTACTTATTGATCTCGTTACTAAAGATGCTCTTTTTGTGTTTGATGAGTTGTGTGTGAAAGCTTTTGAAAACCTTCGTACTTTATTGGTGTCAGTCCCTATGTGCAGCCCCCTTGATTTTTCTATTCCTTTTGAGATTATGTGTGGTACATCAGATTTTTCTACGGGGTTGTTTTGGGTCAAAATGTGAATAGAATTATTTCGCTATTGGAAAAGGGTTTCTAGCTGTAGTATTTGCAGTTGCCATACTTTCTGTGTTCAAAGTGATTTTATTTATGGATCATGCTGCATTGAAGCATTTATTGGCCAAGAATTACACCAAAGCTAGACTCATTAGATGGATTTTGTTGCTCCAAGAGTTTGACATTAAGCTAAAGGATAGGAAAGGTTCTAAAAAATTCAGTTGCAGACTACTTATCTAAAATCTTTACGGACTATACTAATGACTTACTTGGATTTCCTAACCATTTTCCTGATGAACAACTGTTTGCTGTATCACAAGCCCCTCTACCTTAGTTTCTTATGTTATAACTTATCTTGCCACTAGAAAGATTCCTCCTTACTAGTCTAAACAAGAGAAAGATAGGTTCTTTTCATAAGTAAGACATTACTATTAGGAAGAGGCTTATCTTTTCAAACATTGTCAAGTCCAAGTGATTCGTAGGTATGTCCCTGATAGTGAAATTCATAGTACTCTAGCATTTGGTCACTCTTATGTCTGTGGTGGTCATTTTGGATGTTGTATGGCAATTAGCAAAGTCCTACAAAGTGGGTTGTATAGGCCCACCTCATTTCGTGATGCTCACCATTTCTGTCTTGCTTGTGAGGGTTGTCAACATATGGGTGTCATGTTCTATCGTGATATAATGTATTTTTCCCCTATTCTGATTGTTGAGATATTTGATGTGTGCCGCATTGATTTCATGGGTTCTTTGCCCCCTTCTTTTGGCTTTGTGTACATATTGGTTATTGATGATTTTGTGTCAAAGTGGATGTAGGCTCTCACTACTAGGACCAATAACCATAAGGTTGTGGTCAAGTTTGTGGAAGAGTACTTTTTTATCAATATGGGACCTTTAGAGCCCTTGTTAGTGAAGAAGGTAGTCACTTTTGTCAGTGGTCTTTTGAGGCTTTACTTAGAAGGTATTTTGTGACTTATAAAGTGGCTTACGCCCTATAGCCCTTACACTGGTGATTGTTAGAGTTTTATTTTCATATTTATTCTATACTTATTTACTTAAATATTTTTATTATTTATAGCATATAGTTGCATATTTAGTTGCATTTGCATATTTAGGAAAAAATAATGATAAAAGTTGAAATATGGGTTATTGGGCCTAATTTGAGCTATATTTGTAATTTCGGTTATTATATGATATTTAGTTATTTTACCCTTTTGATTTTAAAGGTTGATATATGGACCAAGGGAGATGAAATCATGGAAGAGCAAGTCCAATGCCAAAGGGATTTGATCAAAGAAAAAATAAATAATGCCAAAAAGGGTGGAGATTGATGAGGAGAGAAAGAAGGGATCAAATCCCATATTTTTGCGTTAGCATCTTAACCATATATTATACATATCTACATGGTATGATAAAAATGGGAAGAATCCCATGATTTTAGGCGGCACTACCAACCGATTTATATCATCAATCCTCCATATGATCTTACCATATATTTTTACCATCCATAATTATCCCATTTTCGATATATCATATTGGAGGATACAAAAATCCATATCTACCCTCCAATGCCTTGCCATATACATAACAATATCACCTCAAATAATATCATATGGATCCTTCGCCTTTAATAGGGAAAGGAAGAAGGTTTCCATTATCATTATATATAACCCTTGGCACACCATCAATTGGAATCATCCATCATTTCTCATCATTCTTCATTTTCTACCTTTCGTTATGCCATACATACAAAAACACCCAAAAAAAGCCAAAAAGTTCACCATTATTGTTCATCCTAACGT
The DNA here is from genome assembly GCA_002740445.1 of Pachycereus pringlei. Taxonomy (NCBI): domain Eukaryota; kingdom Viridiplantae; phylum Streptophyta; class Magnoliopsida; order Caryophyllales; family Cactaceae; genus Pachycereus; species Pachycereus pringlei. The sequence continues at coordinate 8,214 of NCQS01064672.1, forward strand.
GGAGCTTGGAGGAGGAGTACGAAGGGACATTGCCGAAGCCATCCCAATTTCAATCTCAACATTGGATTTAAGTTTATTTTTATTAGTTGTTTTCTTACTTCAATGTTATTGAATAAAGATATGTATTTCAGTATTATCATGTGAAGGTAGATTACTTTTATGCTTAATTGAATACTATACTAAGCCATGTTTAGTTATTTATGAGATATAGTTTGTGCATAGATGTCATGCTATTTTTATTTGAATATTCTGAGTTGGTTTGCAATAATTGTTTGTTATTTGATGTTAAATTATTTTTGATTGGTCACCTAAATAATTTTGACATTAAATATTGTTAAACTAGTAACAACTATTGACCATTATGGTTGATAGAATTAACTTAGATCTAAATTACATTAATAGAATCAACTATTGACCATTATGAGACTATGATTTGACCAATTGACGAACTAAGTGGCCAATGCAAACCCTGACCTACCAAACCTATACTGACAATTGGAGATGGTCGGTTGCACTATCAAACACCACTCAAACCCTCTATCAAGGGTCATGGGCTAGTTCAACTTGCCTCATAACATATTTTCATGGGGTTAGCCCAATTAGCCAACAAGATTTGCAACCCCATGACCTAGCTAGGATTTAGACTATTCACATGTCCAAATCCCAGCTATTATCTTTCCTACTCTAGCTAAATAATCTCACCTTTTGGCATAAATCAATCACCTAAAAATATGGATAAAAGCTTATCAAGCATTTCATCGGACACTTGGTAGGTATGAAAGAAAACTACAAATTACAAGCATAAAGAAGGTGTGGTTGGGCCTAACACAAGGCTAATTACCCATCAAAAGGCTAATCACAACCTAGTTAACACAAACTAGCCATTAATTATCATGAAAGCATAATTAAACCTAAATTCAACTAAGCTAACATCCATATAAACAAACACGAACCAGAGAGAGAAAAGTAATCTAATGTTATTTAACGAGATAACAAACATCATTAACAATAAAAACTAAACATTTAAACTAAACAATATCAAACACAACCAATAAACAAACATAATCTAAGCGGGCACACAATATGAAATAGAAAGAAATGAAGAAGAGAAAGCTTAGTTTTGGTACCTTGAATGAACTTCAAATCTATATACTTAAATCAGAATCAACCAAAAGAACCTAATCTACGTAATTTATTAACCCCTAACTTAGGTTATTAATAGCTAACCTTATGCAAAACCTAGCTCTCTACCCTCCAAAAGACTGTCTCCAAAAGCCACCCAAAACTCCTCTTTAATTGTAGTTGAACCAAGAAGGGGCAGGATGTCAGAGGCCAATAGTGGAAGTGGCGAGTTAGGTTGATTTTTGCTGGGTGATCACATGCCATGGCCACCTCTTAGAAATTTCCCCGAAGAAAGCCTGGCGTTGTAAGGTTGGCCACAGGAGTAGATCTCACCACTAGCAGGCTTGGGGGTTGGCTGTAGGAGTGAGGATCACTGCTAGCATCCATAGGTAAGCCCTTGTCCTTATGCTTCCTCTCCATACTTCTTTGTCTTTTTTCATCGTTTTGAACCCAATTTTTGTTAACCTTCAAATTAACATTATTTCCTACAAATAGACAAAACTAAATAAACATCCAAGAAATTACAATTTATTACAGGCAAAATTTGAGTCAATAAGGGTATCAAATTTAATATCTTGGGACTGAACAAGGGGGCGATTAGGATGGTGAGTAAAAACTTTGATGCTTTATAAATTTTTCTAGGGATGTACTAATTTAGTTGAAGTAGGATATTAGAAAGTTTTAGAATGAGTGGAGAAAGGAATGCATGTAGGAACTCTAAAATAGACACATAATCGAATATAAGTAAGGTAATTAAAGACTTACAAGCTGGCAAAATATCAGTGCACAGAGATTATAAGCTATGGAAGAGAACTGTAGCTAGAGCAAAGAATTTTTGAATGAGATTCCACGAATTCAACTTTCGGGTAACTCCTCGCCCAAGGTCCTTATATAATGCTAGGATTCGAACAGTCCACTATCTCCTTAAGACATGGCAACAAGTCTCCTCTGACACTTTGCCTACCATCAAAGTTTTCTTATAGCATTATGACTGATTCCTCTTTTAGAGTTCCCTATGTATTAAAAGGATCACTCTTAACAAGAGACTCAAGCTCTTTATTGACTTACACAATTTACAGCGAGCACTCTGTGGTAAATTAATCACCAACAGAAAGCCTACTCCTTGTGTACTATTAAAGTTTTTATCAAGGCACTATGATAAGCCTGTCTCCTAGAATTCTCTAACTCTAATAAGCACCATACTCTAAATTGCAAAAGTAGTGACCTTCATATTCTCTTACCCCAAGCACAAATATAAAATTTGGTTATAAAGATCAAGTAGAAGAGTTACAAAACTTTTATCTTTAATAGTGTTCTATTTTTGCTCAAATATCGTAACCTTTAATTTTCACTTCGCCATTCTATTTATAGATCTTCTTTGAAGTCCTTAAACTGTAGCACGTCAACATCATAGCCACTGAAAGGTTTGTTTAATGTCAACCCCTTATTTGAGTTATAGAAATACATGTCTTACTAACTTTGATAGCATGACTGAGAGTCTTATTCTTTCCCTTTTTGGTAAATCCCTTACATTTGAGCTCAAACTAGTTTTCCAAAGAAGGGAACTATACTTAACCATCTCTCTCTAAGAGATCATTGACATAGTTGTTGCATCTATACTATCATGTAAATTACTTGGCTTTGTCTGCTAATTAGGAGATTTGATGTGACGACCTCTGCAAGCATTTAATGCTTGATAGTGATAGATAGCCATTGGTTGCACTCTTTGAATTTGAGCTTGTTTTTCTTATTTTTAAATGGCTCCCTCTTTGGCTACATACAACATATTCCTTATAATAGTTCACAGTTAATTTCATAATTATACAAAATGAAAGAATTAAATAGATTTATTGTTATTCTGGGAAGTTCACATCTCTAAAGGACCATTATTTCCCTATTAATATATAGGGAATGTATGCTATGAATGATATGTGCATTATATTCAATAAGTACATAAGTGATTCATTTTGTTATTATAAGCCATGATAAATAACCCAACCATTTGATACAACATACTATTTTTACAATTCATGTTTTGATTAAATTAATTCAATTTATAATTCAGCTGGTCAGTCTAAAAGTTTGTTATGATTGATCCTGATTGGGGTGTGTAGATATATAAATGTGTCATCAAATTATAGACTAAACACATATTGCATGCTACTTGGATTAACGATTCGTTGATGACACTTGCTCAACTCACCGACTCAAAGCTACTTTGTTTCAAGGTTCCCAAAGATCATAGTCCTAAGGAAAATGATTTCCAAAAGAAAGGTCTTGCACAAAAATTTCAAAGATTCTAAAGGTTTATAAAAAAGGTCAAATAAACAACAAACTAGCCCATTTTGTGAAAATTTAATGATTGACGACGTTTACCTCATTTGCAACCCCAAACTAAGGTCAAAAGTGCTCAAGTGTATGTAACCATATTCTTTATTAGAGGATCTTTTGAATAACATATTATAATGTCAAATCTGATAAGCGACAAAGAAGATATACACTTAATAGTGACATTTGCATAGAAAACTGACACCTTGTGACTTTAAGGCCCATAAATATTTCTAATTGATGTAACATTGGGACATTAGAAACTTTTAATAAGCTTTCCAATAAAAAGAATACACCAATCAAAAGTCAAACCAGAAAGTATAGCCAGATCAAAATTACTAAGACTGCCACCAC
>NCQS01064690.1:0-32352 GCA_002740445.1 Pachycereus pringlei
AAAATTCAAAAAATTTTGAAATCAAAATGCCACAAAATAGGAAGTAGATCATGCAAATTAAAGTAACATCGTCTTATGTTTACCAAGAATCCAAATAGTATCACTATTGAAGATGTTAACATAAAAATTCAAGCCTTTGAATTGGTCACATTAAAGAAAGGCCTTGGACTGTAGTTGAAGGCCTTGAATTTCTCAACAATAATGAATTTCTCATTGGCTTGACCTGCAAGAACTCAGGAACATAATTAATACATAGGGAGGGTTTTATCTCAATTCACATTGGGTGGTCTTGTGCCTTTTAGTACCCAAATTTGAACTAACCTATTGCTAGATTTTCTAAAAGGCATGAATAAGACATATGACCATTATTTAGGCAATAATTGCATTTGATATGAGATTTGTTTTGGGACGTCGATTGAACAAAGATGTTCTTATAGACCTTCTTTTTGTTAAAGACATTATACCCAAGTCCTTCTTTATTGAATGACATCCTATGAGAGCCTAATAATTTGTCCAAATCTTCCTGTCCCTTTGAAAACTTTAAAACCAAATTTTCAAAACCTTCACATTTAGATTGAAGTTCTTGCTTCTTTGTTTCAAGAGGATCAATCTTCATATGAAGTTCATCATTTGATTTTTGTAAAGCCTCTTTTTCAAATGATAAGTTTCGAATGACTTTCTTTAAAGACCTTATTCTGGACAAATATTTTTGCTCACATTTAATGCAATTAACCAAGGCTTGGGCTAATTCATCTTTAGAATATTCAAGAAAGTCAGAGCAATCTACGTCATCCGAGCTTTCATACTCGGTTTCGTCCTCTTGGACTTTTTCTTTATTGGCCATGAAACATACATTTACTGCGTGTTCTTCTTAGCCATCACTATCACTAGAGTCACTATCACTTCATGCAGCAATCATAGCTTTCTTGAATTCTTTCTTGGCCTTTTGTTTGTGTTTTTCAACTCTCTTTTGTATGATGGGGCAATCTTTCATCACATGCCCTGGTAAACCACAACCAAAACAAGGACTAAGATTATATTCGTTTTTATTGTTTGAGAGCTTATTACCTTTAGAAGATTTGTCATTCTTCTTCAAAGAGAATCCCTTTTTGTAGAATTTCTGAGGATCAAACTTTTTTGACTTGAAAATCTTCTTTAGTCCTCTTGTAATCATCGCCATGGAATCTTTATCTTCTTCACTGGATTCATCTTCTGAAGAGTCATGCTCTTCACTAATAGTTTTGAAGACAACTCCCTTCTTTAGTTATGTCTCTTTTTCTTCTTCATCTTCTTTAAGATGAATTTCATGCATAAGAAGTTTCCTAAGTAAATCATCCAGGGCCAATGTCATGAGGTTTTGAGCTTCTTCAATTGTGGTGACCTTGGGACCTCTTTTTTTTTTTTGGGAGACATCGAAGGATTTTTTTAACCATTTCCTCATTCGTGTAAGTCTTTCCAAGCGATTTGAGGTTATTGTTTATGTTGGTGAAACTTGTGAACATCTCCTTGATGGTTTTATCGGGTTGCATTTTGAATAATTCGTATTAGTGGACGAACATATTGATCTTTATTTCTCCAACTTGACTCGTCCCTTCATATGTTAGCACCAGCTTGTCCTAAATTTCTTTAGCTGATTCATATGGGCAAATATGATTGTACTTGTTAGCATCTAATCCACAATATAAGATATGCATAGCCTTATAATTTTTTGAAAGTCTTGCGAAGTCTTCTTGGGTGTACTGATCTTCGTTTTTTAGGACAGTTTTTCCACCAACTACAGTAGTTAGAATGTATGGACCTTTAGCCATAATGTTCCATAGTTCATAATCTTCAGTCTTGATGAACATCTGCATCAAAATTTTCTAGTATGAAAAGTTAGTGCCTCTAAACAAAGGAGGTCTAATAGTAGAATGGCCTTGATCATAGTAGCCATCTCCAGTAGCGTCCATGATCGTTTACCACTTGACGGTAAAGTTAAAATGCAGTGGGTCCGGCTCTAATGCCAATTGAAAGTTTGAAAGCTACTAAATCACCCTAGAGGGGGGCTGAATAGGGTGATGATCAATAACGTAAATTAATTAAAATAAAGAATGGAAATATAAACGTAAACAAAACACAAGAAATTTTTAACGATGTTAACCTCAACCAGGCTTAGGCCGCGCCTAGAGTTCCCCAACTCTGGGATTAACCCGATCATATTAAGAAGGATAGTTATAACTCTAGACACACCTTATTCTAAGTTTCAAGTCTCAAGTTGAACCCTTCAACTAGGCTTGATAGAGTTGACCCTTCAACTCTATAATCCCACCCTACTTAGAAGTTAAACAATACAACTTGAATGAATGTAAAGCAAATTGAAGTGCAAAGTATGCAAGTGACTATTGAAGATGACAATCGCTTATGCTCTCTTCCTTATGTAACTCTCAGCTGCAAGGTCTTTCCTTTTTATAACAAAAAGAGTTGAAGTAGACATTACTTTCAAATATGGAAGAAAATCTTCAGCTGATCTTCAAGCCATTGGAATCCAGCTTCAAGGCCTGGAGCTGCAGCTAATTTTAAGTAATAACAGCTTCAAATCTTCAATGGCTACCTTGCTTATTTCTTGTAATGGCTAATTTATGCTTCAAATATGTTGGTGCTATTTTTAGACCAACCAATAACTAGAATAGAATTTCAAAAGATATGGTCATATTTAGAGAATCATAATCTCATATTTAAATTTGAATCACACAATATAATATCATAAAGTTTACATATTCAAATTTGAATATTAAATAATCTCAAAGATATTGTGACATCTTATATAAAATCGATTAAGTAATATTAATATTGCAATATCCACTTCAAAAATATAGCACATCTAAACAATAATAATTCTAAGGTAGATCCAATTATAATACAATAAATATACCAATGGATCAACTCCTTTTTGTCTTTCATCAAAATATATTTATAAAACGTATTGTAAGCCTAAGGAAGCTAATAACAACTTTTAAGGTATTAATTTTCTTACTTTGAGCTCTCTTTTACTTCTTAGTGCAAGGTTGTGTTAATTTTGCCAAGATCCTTGAAAAGCAAAATACTGAGGAGGAGAACTTAAAACAAGAAAGTTGAGCCTTTCATGGCTATAGCCCTTCCCAATCTTGAGAATCACCTTGTGAAGATGATGGAAGATAAGGAGATAGGGTTAAAACGCTGCTAAATCATGAACAAATGGGTGATTTCGCCTATTGCATTAGTTGCACCCAGTCATTTAGGGTGAACTAGTGGAGAAGCACTTTATTCGTGTTGAAGAGGCTAGCACAGCTAAAACTAGGCCTTCCAGGAGTAAAAGGAGAGATTCTCTTGCTTTCAAAAGGAAAACTATGGTGAGGAAAACTCTGACTACACCCAGCTGAGTATGATCCCAGCCCAAAGGTGGAGGACTTGACCTTATGCTTGCTACTCCTATTAACACTTTTCTTGCAGCTACTCCAAGAAGTACTAAAGGTGCGGAGAGTAATGTCTGTGGTGCTACTATTAGTGAAGGTAATGAGGGTGCTGAGAGAATTGCTATTGATGTCCTTCCAAACATTACCAATGGTTCTTTTGAAAGTTAATTCATTAAGGGCCTCGCTATGTTAAAGATTCTTCTAGCCCTTCTATCAAGCTTGTACTAAGAGAGTGAAGAACCAAGAAGTTTAATGAAGTTCCTTCCATATAGGTATTGTCATACCCACTAATTCCTCCATTCCAATAGGAAAAAGAGGTGATGGTTTGAACATGGGGCTTCTCCTTCTGGTCAAACTGGGGAGAAGGTTCCTGAGCATAAGATTCTATGTTACTCCTTATCCCCAGTGGTCTAGGAGGATAGCAACTAACTTATTTCTAAGGAGAAGATTGAGAAAGTTACCACTAGGGAACTTAAGGGAATAGTTCTCCCCTTTCTTACTTCAAAGCTTCACATAGCTACTAAAAAGCTGAACGCCAAACCTTTTCTCTTCTTTTTGAGTTGAAATTTATAAGGGGTCAAAATACCCTTCTGAGATCCAAATTTTAAGATTTTAAGGAGGCTTTGAGGAAGCCAAAGTTGAGAATAAAAACATAAAGAAGCACTATAAAAGGAGAAGAATATGTCACATTTCCATAAGCATGACTTTACTAAGGCTTGGCTAGCCAATTCCTTTTCTTTTTAAAGAAGACTGAGGCTAAAGCAAGTGATAGGAGGTCCAAGACACCAAGGATTGATTAATGTCTTATTCTCCTCGTACAATATTCTGAATTTTGATCTTCACATATTCAGTAACAAACTTATTATGAATTTCAATTTTGTGTGCTAATTCAATAAAATTTTATTCCTTATATGTCTTAATTCAATTTAAATATATGCAAAAGTCCTTAACTGAACCTATGACTCAGCTCCAAGAATTACACTTTTGCTTTTTAACATATTATTCAAAATTTAACTAAATTACACGTAATAAGATATAAGAGAATTCATGACATCACTTTATAAGTACAACGTAATCCATGGCACTAATTCTAGGGAGATACGAAGTTGTCAACTTGAATACTTATTATAAAAGTTCCATAAGAAAATATAATAAAGACTAGAGCAATTTTGTAGTGGACACTTATGTGTAAATGCTTATGAGATTGTCCACATGCCAAGTGTTTGGCTCCTTTTTGCCCCCTAGGATTAGGAATTTGTAGGTACCTGAATAGACCCTTCCTACACACTGTAAGGTCCTTTCCAATTTGGTTATCGCTTGCCTAAATGCTTTTCAACTACTTCCATGCTTCTCAAGACTAAATCACCAGACTTTAGAGGTCTATGATTTACTATTCTATTGTGAGCCCGAGTGATTCTTGCTTTATATAGTTATGTCGTTAGTACAGCTTTTTCACTTATTGCTGATAATAATTTCAAGGGTTCATTATATGCCCTTTCATTATGTGATGGTGCATACCCCTCTGCCCTCAGACTGGTTACACTAACATCTATAGGTATTAAGGCTTCTACATCATATGTGAGCCTAAAGGGTGAATGACAAGTGGAAGTCTTGATAGTTGTGCTCAAGGATTAGAGGACGCCTGGTAGCCCATCCACCCAAGCTCCTTTAGGTCCTTCAGCTTTAAGGCTTAGATTATTTACTTATGGACAGCTTTTGCTTGTCCATTGGCATACGGTGTTATAACTAAAGTGTTACAAATAATGATTCCTAACTGATGATATTCTATGATCTTGTTGCCAATGAATTACCTTTTATTGATAAATATTATAAATCTAGGAAGTCTAGATCTTACGATCACAAATCTCCACAACAAGTTTGTTACTTTATGTAATGTTATTACTGCCACTGGCTCAACTTCTACTCACTTTTTTAAGTAGTCCACTACTACGAATAAGAAACTCCTCTATTCATATGCATGTCGAAAGGGACCTAGAATATCCATCCTTCATCTTGTAATGAGTGTTGGCTCCATTATTATAGATAAATTCATAGCTGGAGTCCACACTTTAGAGGTGTAAAATTGACATTTGTCACATTTCCTAACATGGATGAGTGCATCTTTTAGCCAAGTATGTCAGCAGAATCCTATTCTTAGCACTTTCCCGGCCAAAAGTCTGCCCCCTACATATGATCCGCAATCTCCTTCATGGAATTCTGCTAGGACGTATTATGCTTTTCTTTAGTCACACACATTCATTGGTGTCTTACATATCTTCTCTTCTAAAGTTCCCCCTAAAATAGGTAAAACCATGTTGCCTTCTTTCTGAGCTTTACTTATTTTGGATCGCCTAAGAATTTTTCATTCTTAAAATAATGTAGGATAGGTGTCACAGAGGAGTTATCCACATCCGTGATGCAGACTTCCTCATGGTCTATAGTCTTTTCTCTCATAATCTCCTAGAAGACTGATCCTAGAGAATTATTTTAAGTTGGACTAGCTAATTTATTGAATGCATCTGTTTGGTAGTTTTCTGAGCTTGCAATGTGAGTTACCTTCGATTGAAGGAAATCTTTAATGAACTTCTCAACCTTCCCTAGATACTTGACCATCCAATTTCCTTCGCCCTCAACCTCACCTTTGATTTGGGTTACCACTAGCAGTGAATCATTAAACACCCTGACATTCTTTACCTTTGAGGTCTTACATATTTCCAAACCCGCTATTATTACTTCGTACTGTATCTCATTGTTGGTGGCTGGGAATGCAAACCTTAGGGCGTACTCAAATTTCATCCTTTTAAAAGATATTAATATTAGGCTAATCTCTAATCCATTTTGTATGGAAGATCCATCTGCATAGATAATCCACTATTGTGCTTATCGCTTCGGGCCTTGGTATTTAAACATACACTGAACTAGAAAATCAGATGAGGCTTGAGTCTTGATTACTATTTTAGGCTGTACTTCATATCAAATCTAGATAAATACACTAACTAAAATAAGATCCTCTCTAAGTAATCATATTTTTACATCATTTTCCCTAGTATTTGATCCATCAAATCCTTAATGAGGTGTGCCTCAAAATAAGGTCTTAACTTTCTAGCTACAATGACTAGAGCTAACACTAACTTTTGAATATTTGGATAGTTGAGTTGTGGGCTTATCAAGACATGACTCACAAAGTAGACATGAATCTTCTTCTTATTTTCTTCCCTTACTAGAATTGCTCTAACAGCCACCTGTAGTGTTATCAAGCATATTATGAGATCCTCCCCAGGGCTAGGGTTGGATAATGTTGGTATCTCAGATAGATTCTACTTATGTTGTTTGAAGGCCTTCTCATCATCTTCTATTCCACCTAAAGTCTTTGATTGACCTTGGGTACTTGAAGAAAGGGAGACACTTATAGGAGAAATCAAAGATAAATCTTCCAAGGCTGCCATGCACCATATTAGTTTTCCAACCTCTTTGATAACTATGGGACTTTACATATATAGTGCTGCTCTCACCTTCTCGGGACTTGTTTTTATCCCCCTCTTATTTATCATGAACCTTAGAAACCTGCCCGCTGATAACCCAAAGGCACACTTCATGGAATTTAATTCCATACTATATCTTCTTAAAGTGTCAAAAGTCTCCATTAGACCCAAAAGGTAATGATCTGGAGTCTTATACTCAACTATCGTGTCATCCATGTATACCTCCCTATTCTTGCCAATTTATCCTTAAAAAGCTTATTGATAAACCTCTTATCTGTAGCATTGGCACTCTTCAACCCAAATGGAAGCATGTTATAACAATATAGCCCTTGATGTATGATGAACGTCGTATGTTTATGATCTTTATCCCATATTTGTATTTAGTGGAAACCTGATTAGGCATCCATATAAATCAAGTAATCTAGATGGATCTACTAAGTGATATCTTTGAAAGTAGGAAACAATCTTCAGGAAGTACCTTATTAAGGTTCTTATAATCTACACATGCTCTTTAAGTACCATTGGGCTTTCATTGTTACCTCATTTGTTAAATAGTTAGGATAGCAGCATTCTTTGATGAACCCTTCATCCAACAACTCTTTCACTTCTTTTAACTTTGCTATGTTCCTATTAGGAGCAAAACATCACTTTTTCTACTTCGCAGGCTTCATCCGAGGATTTATGGTCAATTTATAAACCATGATCATCGAGTCTGACTCTAACATCTCATGTCATATAAGTAAACACATCTTCATATCACCTCAACAAGGATATTAGGTGCTCTTTGGAAGGCCAGTTCCATGACTGCTCTAATCTATACAGTCTTGGATTGGTTATGTGCTAGAGGTATTTTTTGCAGCCGATCCTTTGGTTATAGCCTAGGAACTTTGTTTATCTATTGTCATGTTTAGAGATCAACACCATATGGAACTCTGTATAAAATACTCCTATGTGCCCTCTCTTACTTCATATTTTGTATATAAGCGGTAGCCTTCAAGGTGGTTATAGGATACTCGATAACATTCTTATAATCTATAACAATCCTACCCATAGAGCCATCATATGCTAAACATTGCGTCTTTAGACTATAGGTGGAAGGTGTTGCTCTTAGAGAATTTAAAAGTTCTCTCCCTACTATCATTTTATAGGTAGAAGGCACCTCCAAAATTGTGTGGTCTACCATTATCTAGTACGTCTTGCTCTTATGGGTCCTTAGCTTCATGGGTAACTTGATCATTCCTTTGGGATATGCAAGTGCGCCTTATGAAACTTATAATGGGGTATGGCATTGGAGACGTAACTTTAAGTACCTGCTAGTACTTGACTAATCTCATGGTTAGCTACTATCAACCTTATAATCGGAGGATCATCACGAGGTTGAGTTAGAGGTCTAACATCGTCAAATATCATGCTAGGTTGACAGTTCACAGTCACCTAGTTTATGCATGGGTTTGTCTGATCTAGAACACATGGATGACTTTTAAAGGTCCTGTTTGATTATCTTACTAGGGGTGGTGCCCAAAGACTACCTATATTATGCCTTTAAGAGGTGCATTTTTTGAGTCATCTTCTTCTAAACTCTTGTCATCTAAATACCCTTTTTCTTCTTTAAGGCTAATTCTTGAGAAATTGATCCAATTTATCCTTCTTGGTGAAATCATTAAGTATCACGTCTTAGATTCTAGTAGTATTCAATTCATAGCCGTAGCCTCTATGAAACCCACACTATTTATTCATGTTCTTATTTTTTTGGCCTTTATTTAAGAAGTTTAGCCCTATCCATAGGTATGCAATCCATGATCACCATCAAGATCTCTAACACATAATGGGTCCTCTACAAAGATCACCAATCAATAATATAACCAAAGGACAACCAAACAGAAATCCAAACAAAATCCTTTAAGATAATAAGGCCAAAAAAGATGACTAAAACAACTCAAAAATTAAATCAACAAAAGGATAAAACTCCTCACCAAATCACTCTTCTAACGACAAAGCCACCAAAAAGAGATTGTAAAGGGAAGACTCTCAAAATCACCATTCACAAAGAGAGAAATATTTTAGAGAGATTTTTGGAGAGAGAAATTAGCACCTTGCCATTTCATTGATTCATTACTTATAATCATCAAATCTTTAAATTTGATTTCTACAATGGATGAGGGGGTGTGTTTATACCGAAAACTCAAATATTAGTTGTTACAATATTAGAGAAGGGGGCCAATGGGGTGATAAAAAATATTCATGAGAATTAAATAAAAAAACTAGAGACAATTGTGATCCTATATAAGCTTGAATTTGGACAACAAATCGCTTCCCTTTCTAGGGCATTCTAGTATAATACATTTCTTATTTGAAGGAATTACCACTTAGAAGTTCTTCTTTGGTGTCTTTTTTATGAGAGAAAGCTGTGATTGGACAACTATCATTCTCCTCCCTTAGGCTAATTTTTAGACCTATTATTTGCTGAAATTTTCTAAGCACTTCCTCAATTTTAAGGCTATTTCTCTCTATTCATGATCATTACTATTATAAAAATCATGTGTTTGGAAAGAAGTCTCATACGGCTTTCCGATGATACTCATTACAAAATTATTTGATATAGATAAGTATCTCAAATGGTCAAGTCCAACTTGAAAATAGGATTTCTGGCAGTTTAGTCGTCTTGAAAAATTAGCATAAATTACTATGAAAAAGTGATCTTGAGCCAAACTTATTAGGTAACCTCAAATTAGACTCTTCGCTTCAATGACATTTTTTATAATGTTTGGATGAGTATAACACCATAAGATATTGGTAGAATTTAGATTTGACGACTCCCTTAATGTTAGTTGCAAGGCCATTGGCAGCTTGAATGTTGTAACTCAAGGACATTGGGTGTTTTGAGTAAGACAAATGCTCAATTTGAGCATATTGAATTACACTAACTGATCTTGTCTCTACAGAAATCCAATGCCATAGTTAGAATTATGGCTGAGCAAGATCGGGTACCGAGTCGATCTTTACGGAACCGATCTCAGTCCCGGTTTGATCAAGTCCAGAAATCTAAGAATTGGTCCCAGTCCCGGTTGGCCTGAAACCGGTTGGCCTGAAACCGGTTTCAGGATTTCTGCACCTGGTCCCAGAACTGGTTGGGATCAATTCCACAACCAGGTACCCGATATCTTTTTTTGGGCATTCTGCAAGTAATACACAGATCAAGAGAGACAAAAACAAGTCATGCAGCTTGCAAGTAATACACAAATTGAGAGAGAGAGCTCACTCTTGGATGTCGGCGGAAAATTTGTCGCCATAGCCGGGGAGACAAATCGAGACAGTTGAGATGTTAGTCGCACCGTTGCGGGTCGCTGGGGAGAACAGTCATTAACTTGCCGTCACTCGGCCCAACCAAGGATGAGCGCTCTGCAGACAGATCTGAACAACGACAATCGAGAAAGTTGCGCTAAGGAGAGAGAAAGAGATTAAAGGCTGCCGATCGCTGGGTGGCTGAGCGCTTGAGCAGCTGAGCCTAAGCAAGTGAGTAGAGAGAGAGAGCATGAGACAGAGAGAGGCTAAAAAAATTAGACAGAGAGAGATATTGAGGGGTGGTCGGGGAAAGAGAGAGAGAGATAAGCTGTCGAGGAGAGTGAGTCATTATGAAGGACTCAGGAATTTTTAGGGTTTGCTTATATATATTTTAATTTACTTTTTTTTTAATTTTAGCAAATGGACCAAGTAACCGGGTACGGGGACTGGTGCCGGTTCCAAACTTTTAGGACCTAGACTCGAAACCGGTTGCAACCGAATCCTAAATTTTAGAACCCATCCCAATTCCGACTGATTCGGGTCCGGGTCAGGGTCCAGGTATCCCATTTTTTGCTCAGCCTAGTTAGAATCTCTGACTTTGGTATTAACATAATCGTTTTTGAAAAAAAAAAATGATATATATGTTATCTTGTTTTATTCTTGAGATATATTACTTTGGAAAGAATCTCTCATTCACATATGAGTGGATTATATTTTTGTAGTATAATATATCTTTGCTTATCATCCCAAATCTTATAAAGATTTACATGATTGAGTTTGGGAAAGTTATATTATATCAATCTTAAGGTCATTTATAAATTATTTTGATGCATTTCAGTGAGATCTTTGGAGATCAAATCAAGCTCTTCTCTCAACAACCAAGATCCATTATTCTAGTCAATCAAGAGCCAGTTTTGGAAACATTAAGGTACGAATCAATGACATTGGATTCTTGACAAAATACAGTGAAGAATTGCAAAGTACTGCTCCAATGGTTAAGATAGTTTTGAGTCTACAAACAGAAGAGCTGAAGCATATTGCATGCTACAAGAAAGTATTACATCGTCAAAATAGCTCAAGTGCAATCATCTATAGTACTCTCTTGTGTAACTATTATTAATTTGAATATCTATGAGGAAGAATTGGAAAAAGGAAGCCGAGGAACTTATTTGGGTAGATAGGTATTGAGACATCAGTACTTAGTGAGTGTGCTAGCTGAGGTTTCTCAGTAGAGTAAGTTTGGAACAGTAGACAACGTGTAAATCCAAGGCCATCGGTGTGTACTTGTTAATTGAATAAGAAGTGGAGGTGATTAAATCCTAAGTGAAGAAATGCCTTAGGTTGTGATTAGTCCTGTTTGGAAGGGTGGAGATCATAAACATATCCTGTGTTTTGTCCCATTTCATTTCTATGCTTTAATTTTTCTTTATTACTAACGTTGGTGACTAGCCTTCAAGGTTTTCTTCTCTAACATTGGTAGCGCATGATCAAAGTACATTAAAATCTTTATAAAGCATCATTTTTTATATCACCCTATTCAACCCCTAGGACGATCTAACATTGACTTTTGGGATCTTCAATTGGTATCAGAGTAGGTCCACTCACATTAACTTAACCATCTTGTGGAAAAGATCATGGCCTCCTTTAGAAATGTTGAAATTAATCTAGGGTGCTCTTTTACTAGACCTCCTTTGTTTCGTTGTTCTAATTTTGCTCATTGGAATAAAAAACTTACGTAGATCTTCATTAAGGGCCATGACTATGAGCTTTGGGAGATTATCTCCAATGGTGACTTTATACCTACTATGATAGAAGTAGATAAGATTGTTCCAAAGCCTAGATTTACTCATAACGGGACTGAAAAAGTGGCCAATAATTATTTGGATTCTAATGAGTTTAACTGTGTGTCTACTTATGATACAACAAAGAAGTTTGGGACACATTGGGGACTACCTATAAAGGTACTAGTCAAGTTCGAGAATCCAAAATCGGTCTCTGTGTCCATCAATATGAGCTCTTTAAGATGCTACCTGGAGAATTGATCAAGGACATGTATATGCGCTTTACTAAGATAATCAACAACCTCAAGTCCTTAGGCAAAACAACAACCTCAAGTCCTTAGGCAAAACTACATCAATGAAGAGATGGTGAGAAAAGTGTTGTGAAGTCTTTTAAGAAGCAAGTGGGACCAAAAGTCACTATCATTTAAGAAGCACAAGATCGAAAAATCCTGAAATTAGATTATCTTGTTGGTAAACTTCTAACCCATAAGATTCACTTGTTGGAAGAAACTGAAGAGCAGACACCATAACAAGGACTTGTAATAAAGTCTAATGACATTAAGATGCAACAAGATGAATCTAAAAATGATGTAGATGAATCATTGGCTATGATAGCCAAATGATTCAAAAAGATATTTTAAAGGCATTTAGAATTTACAGGAATTTACAAGGGATCACCCTTAAAGAGGAATGAACGAAACTCCAATGGTAATTTGCCTCAAAAGTTAACACTAACCAAAACACTTACTATGGTTGTGGACTTCCAGGTAGGGCCGACAAAAAAAAAACCCATACCTATAAAACCTGCCCTATTTAAAACCCACTTGGGTGTTAAAAGGGGGGGAGGTTTGTGGTGGGTACAATGAAATGGATCTGGCTATGAGTATGGGTATGGACATGGGCAAAACCCACCTTACATAACACTCACAACCCGTATCCACCAAACTTGCCCTGTACCTACCTCATATAACACCCAAAAATCCGTTTACACAAAAATGTTAAAAAAAGAGGTACTGAATTGGTCAAACATGGCTCAAGTCTGATTCTTAAATTTGATTTCTAGGCAAAAAACTTAGCTAATCCTTGACATCTATCTTCTCATACTCTTATCTTTACGCTCCACTCTCGGAGTCTGAGTCACTTAGACTCTCACACCTCTACTCCCTTGTCAGTTATCGGTCCTTCTCTCTCTCCTTCTCGTCTTTATGACAACCAACAAGGAGTTTACTAATCGACAATCGACTAGGCCACAAACGACAATTGATGTAATATACATTGCTAGGATATGGGTGTAACATGGGTAAAAATATTTTTTGGTATATATCTACCTGAATAAAACCCACATACCCATAAAACTCGATGGATATAGGTATAGTTTTTGAATACCTGATAGGTTTGGGTATGGGTATGGGTTTTGAAAATAGGTATGGGCACAGGTATAGGAAAAGCCGCCCTATACCTGCCCTTTTGCCAGCCCTATTTGTAGGTCACATGATCAAGGATTGTTCGAACATTAGAACAAAAAATGAGGGGACCATATTCAAGTCGAAGAAAGTAGGAAAAAGAGCTATGGTTGCAACATGGAGTGACGGTGATAGCTTTGGAAGTGAAAGTGAAGATGAAGAAACAACCACCCTTTATCTCATGGCGAGAGAGAATACTAAAGAAATTGATGAATCTAAAGACATAGCATTGGAATATCTCTTTCCTTTCATAGCAGAGTATCTAGTTTAAGGGTAATTAAAGTGTGTTAAATATGAGCAAGTCATGTATATGAAATCAAGGCCCTTAGAAAGGAAACAAATTCCTAAAAAAGAAAACTGAGAACTTGTAGAGGTCCTGTGAAAGTCTACACACGAAAATCAATGACCTCGAGAATGAGAAAACCATTTTACAAAACAGATGTAATGATTCTTACAAGTCTCTCTTGAAACTTACTAAGGGTCAAGAGCATTTGAATAAATTACTTGGATCCCAATGTTTGTCCTTTAATAAGGAGGGTCTTGGATTTAACCCAAATAATATACAAAGGCCATATAAGCACTCTATTAAACAGATATCACATTAAGGAATCCATAAGCAGATCTAGTTCTAAAAATAATAACCCTGGTCACAATTACCAAAGTCACACTATTTATCAATGGAGCCATAGGTACTTTGATCATAGGTATCTAACTCTTTCTGGTCCTGGTAAAGGTCATATGCACTATGAAAAATTCAGCGACAAAAGACTTCTTACCCAAGAATCATACAAGCATGGGTTACCTCAATATCCTTAAAAGATGGTCATTGGTCATCTTCATGCAAGCCTTGCTACCAAAGAGCAATCTCTGGCGCTTGGGCAGTGGTTGTTCAAGATATATGATGAGAGATACCTCAATATTTCCTGAGTTTGAAAAACAACAATCAGGTAAAGTGATCTTTAGAGATGATAGTCGAGGTAACATCCTTAGCATTAGAAAGATTGGTAAGGATTTCACAAATTCTATTTATAATGCCTATTTGGTTGATGGTTTGAAATGTCACTTATTGAGTATTTCACAACTCAGCGATAAAGGCAACTGTGTATAGTTTGATGAATCTCAATGTACTATTGAAAATGCCAAATCTAATGACATTGTTATGTATGGTTCTAGATTAGATGATATTTGTGCCATAAATCTTGAACATATCTCTTCTCTCATATGCATCTTTCCTATCTAAAAGCATCCCTTGATGATGCATCGCTTTGGCATCATAGATTAGGACATGTCAGCATGCACACCATTCATAAGTTCATCAAGCATGATTTAGCAAGAGGGTTACCCCCATACAAATATGAGAAGAATCATGTGTGTAGTGCATGTGTTAGAAGTAAGCAAGTACATGCTTCCTTTAAACCTTTAAAGAGTGTGTCTACCTCTAAGTGTCTAGAATTGTTGTATATGGACCTTTGTGGACCCATCCACATCAAAAGTTTAGGAGGAAGTTCATATATATTTGTCATAGTGGATGATTACTCTAGATTCACATGAGTGATCTTTCTAAAAGATAAAACAGAACCTCTCAAGGAGTTTTCAAAGTTGTACGGTCAAATTGCAAATATCAAAGAACTTGTCAATAGTTGCCATCAAGACTGATCATGGAAGAGAATTTGACCAAGCCAAGCTCATTGATCGCTGTAACAAGAATGACATTTCCCATAACTTTTCGGCACCATGAACACCTTAGCAAAATGGAGTTGTTGAGAAGAATAATTGGACATTAGAAGACGACACCTGAATATTGATCTGTGAAAATAATCTTCCAAAGTCCTCATGAGCTAAGGCTATCAATACTGCAAATTATATACTTAACAAATGCCTCATTCGACCACTGCTTGAAAACACACCATATAAATTGTTCAGAGTCAAGTAACTAAATGTTTTATATTTTAAAGCCTTTGGAGGTAAGTGCTTCGTCCACAACAATGGTAAAAAAAACCTTAGTAAATTTCATCCAAGGAATGATGAAGGTACTTTTGTTGGTTATTCCTCTGTTAGTAAAGCTTATCGTGTTCACAACAAATGTACCAAGGTCATTGAGAAATCTATTCATGTTATCTTTGATGAAACTAATAATGGTCATGCTAGTTCATCTTCATTTAATGAAGGAGCCTTGGACAAAAGCAATCACTAATATGCTCCTAGCAATTTGGGCCAAAGTCCAAATTAGGGTGACCAAAGACAACCTGATGGCATTAAAGCTTCTTCACAAACCTTACAAGATGCCTGTAAGAGACATGAAGTTGATAATGGTTCATCCTCAAGCATCCCTGAACAAGTTTAAAAACACTTCAATGAACCAAGGAAGGAATTCAAGTACAAGTCTACCTAACCTTTGGATAACATACTCACTGACATCAATATAGGTACAAGTCTACCCAAGCACTATGCTGAAGCATTAGGAGATCCAAACTGGATATTGGCCATATAAGATGAACTCAACTAGTTTGAGACGAACGAAGTTTAGTTCCTTACACACAAACCAAAGGACCACCTAGCGGTTGGGATAAAATGGGTGTTTAGGAACAAGTTAGATAAATCTACGGTAGTGGTGCGGCTAGAATAGAAGTCATCCACATATTGCTTGTATTTGTATCTCACATAGGCATCAAGCTATTTCAGATGGATGTAAAATGTGCTTTTCAAATTGTTTTCCGAATAAAGAAGTCCATGTGGAGCAACACCCTGAATTTAAAAATCCTAAATTTTCAAATCATGTTTTCAAGCTTCATAATGCTCTTTATGGCTTAAAACAAGCCCCAAGAGCTTGGTGTGAACATCTTAGAAAATTTCTCTTAGAAAATCATTTCACAAGAGGAAAGATTGACAAAACCCTTTTTATTAAAACAAAGGGGGAAGACTTCCTCATTATTCAGGTTTATGTAGATGATATCATATTTGTTGCCACTATCAATGCTTTGTGTCAAGAGTTTTTCAATTTGGTGAGTAAGGAGTTTGAGATGAGTTATATGGGAGAACTCAACTTCTTCCTAGGGCTTTAGATCAAGTAATGCCAAGATGACATATTTATCAACCAAGGTAAGTATGTGAAAAAAAAACTCTTAAAGAAATATAAGCTTGATGAGGTCGAGCACACTAGTACTCCAATGGCATTGAATACGAAATTGGACCTTGATCCAAGTGGTAAGTTAGTTTCAGAAAAGGTCTACAAGTTTAGAAAAGGTCTACAACATTATGATGAGTTCATTTCTTTAACTAACAGCAAGTAGACTAGATATTATGTTCAGTGTACGCCAATCTGCTCAGTTCCAAAGAGCCCTAAAGAATTGCATCTAACAGCTATCAAAAAGAATTTTTAGATATCTTACAGGAACCAAGGACATTGGTTTATGGTATCCCAGAAACGAAGATTTTAATCTCATTAGATACCCAGATGCAAATTATGCTGGGTACAAGGTAGACAGAAAAAGTATCTCATAATACTGCCGATTCTTGGGACACTCCTTAGTCTTATGGCACTCAAATAAACAATGCTATGTAACTGTATCAACTGCTGGGGCTGAATATATAACAATAGGAGCATGTTATGCTCAAATACTTTTGATCACATAATAGCTACAAGACATTGGTTTTGATTTTCAAAGGTTTCCCATTCGATGTGATAATATAAGTGCAACAAATCTCTCAAAAAATTTAGTCCAGCACTCAAGAATTAAATCACATTAAAGTTAGGCATCACTTTATACGAGATCATGTCGAGAAAGGCAACATCATTCTTAAGTTTGTTCCTTCACATTTGCAGTTAGCTTCATTTTCACCAGACTACTTGGTGATGATCAACTCAATTTTATTTAAAGTGAACTTAACACATTGAAAATAGATGCATGAATTGAGGGGGAGGATCCCTCAACAAAAGTCTAATGTGATAAAGTACTGTAGGTTATCAGCAATGACATTAGACCAGACATTGAGACTTCATCTCAAAGTTCATATCAAATTTGTGCTCTTGGACTTTGGTCTTCTGTCTCACATATCAATTATGACAAGTAGGTGGAAGACGGGGATTTAAATCAATTAAATACTTCAACAATTATAATATTTTGTAAACAATGGATTTTCAAATCTTTTTAAAACCAATTCCCTCTCTCGCTCTCTCTTGCTTTTTAAAGGGTGTTGATGCACTTTCCTAATAACCATCCTTGATCCTATTCCCAATATGTCTCACACCTTCCAAAAACTGCCACCTCCCACTTTCGTTTCCTCTCTCCTCTTCCACCATAAAATTAGCCGGCTTCAGTCTCAATATTTCAACCACTTCATTTCTTATCCTCTCTCTCCCATCCAAACCCTCAAATTTCATCTCTCTCTTTCTCTCCCTAGAACCAACTACTACCATGTCTTCAAAGCGTAAAGTAGGAGCCCCAGCTGAAACATTTGCCTCCACTGCAAAGAGAACCTGTGGTGCCACTTGATGTCACCTAGCAAAGTCAGGTGATGCCACAACAATCTCTAACTTTGAGGCAAAAATATCTACCAATTATGATAACTCAATATCTAAACTTAAGTCTTTAGATGATCTAAGATTTCCTGACTTTCCCATTGAGTGGTTCGCAAATTTAGGGGCAAAACGACGTAACCATGTGGTTGAGAGAAAGTTGGTCGTTTGTTAATTTATAGATTTGAATTTTCTAAAAAAGGCTCAATTTTTCTTTGGTAAAAAATTAGGAAATCTGGGTTACTTGGTCTGTTTGAGGTTAGAGATGAAGTACGCCCTCAGTCAGTTCAACTCTTTTCTGCCAATTTCCAAAACATTGAACCTCAAGGGCAGGGTAGAACTTACTACACCACCAAGGTCAAGGATGCCAGCATCACCCTTACCACTGTCTCCATTTAGAGGATCTTTAATCTCAATCCTAACCCCTTAAAATTTCTTCCCCCAGTGTCAACAGCTAAAGCCCATAAACTCTGTCTTCAAAAATATACCAACTCTACCAAGATTAAGAAAACCAACCAATCTTATATTTCCCTTTACCCTGACCCGTAGATCCTATACTGTATCCTAGTTAGGACTCTCTACCCTCAAGGATCATTAAAAGAGACCACCAATGACCCCCTCCTCAAAACCCTCTACTCCATTATAGAGGGCTCTTCTATTGATTTTCTAGAACTTCTACTCGAGTATATGAGAAAGTTTTACAATCTATTACGGAATTTTTCTTTGCCTTATTCCAATCTCTTGACTTATATCTTCAAGGTGTTCTAAGTCTTGCTTGAGGTAGAAGAACACCTTAACAATCATATCCCCACCATCAATGAGAACACGCTAAAAAGCCTCAAATTCAATCCCCTTCCCTCCAGCCATTAGAAACATGAAGATGAGATTTCTGCCGATGACATTAAGACTCCCAATCCTCAACTAAATCTTGAGATTATCACTCCTCCATGGTTAGAATGGTTTAAAGCCTACCTTAAGGAGATTAAGGGGGAGTTTACCAGTCTGAAGGATTGTCAAGATGAGATCAAGAAAACATTGGTTGATCTATAAAGAGTATGTGAGGATTTGGCTCAGTATGCATCTAAGCTCAATAATGTTGTTTTGGATTTGGTTGAGGAAGGGTCCTTAAAGATGATAAATAATACATTTGGGGCTAATGTAGCGAGGTCGAAAACAACATTGAAGACAGCCTAGGCTAAGATGTGTTAAGAGGAGACCATTGAGGAACATATTGGTATACCCTGGGCCATAGAGGAACCAAAGTCAAAAGCTCCAGCCTCCTATCCAGATGTTTTCTCCACTGATCAACCATGATGTTTTCTCTTCTTCTACTCTAAAAAATAATTTCTTATTTTTTATATTTCTAAACAATTTGGTGTTGACTTAAGGACATTAATGATGAATGATCAAAGTCTACCCGAAAGGCTTTGAAAGTTCCTAGCGTTCATAGCCAGGTGACTAGAGGCGCCCTTTTGTAACTATGCTATATTTTGCTATGCTTTGTTATGATTGCTTAAAATGCTCACATGCTTGACATGCTTATATGATTTTCAAATTGGAGGTTTGTCTTTCATCAGAAAGGAGGATATTGGAGGCTCCTCAATGTCAGTGGCAAGGTCATTAACTGCTTTAATGTTATAGCTCAAGGACATTGGGTGCTTTGAGTAAAAAACAAAAGCCCAATTTAAGTATATTGAATTATACTAATCCATCTTGTCTCTGCAGAAATCCAATGTCAAAGTCAGAATCTCTGACTTTCATATTGGCAGAATTATTTTTTTAGAAAACAATATATAGGTTATCCTATTTTATTCTTGAGATATATTGCGTTGGAAAGAATTTCTTATTCACGTCTAAGTGGACTATATTTTTGTAATGTAATAGATCCTTGCTTGTCACCCAAGATCTTGTAAAGATTTTATTTGATCTGTTTTAGAAGGCGGTATTAAATCAATCTTGAGTTCATTTATAAATTATTTTGATTGATTTTGGTGAGATATTTGAAGATCAAATCAAGTTCTTCTCTCAGCAATCAACATCCATTATTCCCATCAATCATGAGCCAATTTTAGAAACACTAAGGTACGAATCATTGAAATTGGATTATAAACAAAATTGATTGAAGACTTGGCAAGTATTGCTCCTATGGTCAGGATGGTTTTAAATCTATAAGAACCAAAGCTGAAACATATGGCAAGCTATAAGAAAGTATTAAATCATTAAAAGAGCTCAAGTGCAATCATATATAATAGTCCATTGTGTACTTATTTTTCATCTGAATATTTGTAAGGAAGAATTGTAAAAAGTAATTTGGGGAACTTACTTAGGTAGCTAGGTATTAAAATGTGAGTGTGCTAGCTGAAGTTCCTTAGTTGAGTAAGTTTGGAACACTAGACAGTATGTAAAGCCAAGGTTATTGGTGTGTACTTCTTAAGTGAACAAGAAGTGGAGGTGATTAAATCCTAAGAAAAGAAGTGTCTTAAGTGGTGACTAGACTTATTTGGAAGGGGAACATCGTAAACATATCCTGTGTTTTGTTCCATGGTAGTCTTCTCAAACAATGGTAGTGTTGAACCAAAGTAGATTAGGATTTCTATAAAGTCTTATTTTTTAAGATATCATCCTATTCACCCCCTCTAGGGTGATCTAACATTTACTTTTGGGATCTTCAGAATTCATGGCCAATTGGGCTAAAGTGGGGCAATCATGAACTAAACTCTCTTATTTGGTGTGAGTCACTTGAAAACACAAAGTTGAACATGATGCCTTATGCATCAAACCCCCTTCTTTGAAAGAGTTTCCCTTAGATCCTTGTGGATAAATGCTTGATCACTAAAATGTAATAACCGAGCAAGATTGATGCACCTATTGGATTTCATCAACACTATGGTGGTAACAACTCCACCTCTTGAACATGTAGGAGTTCTTAAAACTCTTGGGGGCCTTTGAGATGACCATTCAAACATAGAAAGTATAGAGCTTGTGAGGTTGTTAAAAAATCCAATATGTCCATGATAAGATAATTAACTATTACCATGGTCAAGAATGTTCCCAATCATAGCTCGTTTACTCCTATGAGAACTTTTTTTACAAGGATGATTCGAGCTCACATCCGTAAATTCATAAGAAACCATAGGGTTAAAAGTTTTGATATCTCACTTGTGTTTGAATCAACTAAGAGTAGGGTAAGTAGTAGCTTACTCTTACTAATGGCCCTCTCTTCCCATAAAAATCATGAAGTGGCTTTTCTTACATACCTCCCTAAGTTTATTTTTATGAGGTGAGGTAAAGGAGCCAATGTTAATCCTTAGCTTTGGCTTTTGAGTGTGTAGGCATCACAACCATCATCACTCACACAACATTTAAACAACCATGGTTTGCCATAATAAACATTCATTGGCAGCATCCTATTCATAGCCTCATTTCTAAGTATGCTCATTGAAATGAAAATATACTTGTTTGCGATGTTTGCTAAATTTCTAAATTGACAAAATGGAGTAAGCAAGAGTGAGGTTATGAAACAATGGGTAGCACAACCTCTGCTGTATGATTTGATTCATCATCTTTCTCACTAAGATTCAAGATGATCTCATTTTCATCCTTGAGCTCCTCTTGACCCAAAGTGAGCTCTTCTTGTTCTATGGGCTCTCCTTCATCTGATTGGGTGAGGATCACTTCTTCTTGAACCTTGATTAACTCCTAAGAAATAATATGTTTTTGTTTTAAGAGTTCTTCAAAGAAAAGATCTTTGTAGAATCTCACATCTTTGAATGACTTGAGCTATCTTCGAGTATTGATTGTAGGTTTGTCTTTTAAAGCTTTTTTCCCTTATAAGATGTTGAAACTAATCAAGAGTGTAACCTTTGAGGTTTTTTTTGTAGCTATCATGAAACTCTCCTCACCTCAACAACCTTTGGCCTCAAAATTTTTTTTCAAATGTTTGAATCCATCTCAAATAGATGATAGGGTTGAAACTACCTTCAAAGCAACATGGCTGTTTCATGGCATTCCTCATGGTGTATATAACAGTCTTTACTTGTGCCATTTGCTATTGAATCTTCCCTACTTGAGCTTAGAGCTCGGATGTAGCAATATGGTATATGGTCCAGATGAAACAAAGGGTGAAAGGAGTGGAGAATGGGTGGAGGAAGGTGGCACGAGCGTGTTTAGATAGCACTAACAAAAATAGTAGTGGCATGGGTGTGTGGAGAAGGATAGGCAAGCTAACTTTATAAAGGGCTTAGGATTCAGTACGGGCATACCATTAAACACTGTCTGACCATGACAGATTTCTGCATGGGGCTTTAGCGAGTTTTAAAGATTTGCTTTTTAAGCGGGTTAGCGTTTTTATGGACTTTTGGGATATGTTTACGGTAGATATATGTTTAAGGCTAGGTTTCTTTTTGGACTAATGGGATGATTACGACAAGAAGGTAGGGTTTTTAGGTGATTTTATGAGGAGAAAATTATGAATATACGAGGGCAAAAGAGGAAAGCTTTCATGGAGAAATTAGCAAAAAGTAAGACCTTTTGGCTCTAAAATCACTCAATGTGTATGGAATCTCATGTACCAATTTGACGCATAATGGACCCTCAACAACAAAGATCACCAATTAATAACATGACAAAAGAAAACCCAAAGAGAAATCCAAACAAAATCCTTTGGGATAATAGCTTAAATTAAATCAATAGAAGGATAAAGCTCCTAACCAAATCACTTTTCTAAAGGCAAAGCCACCAAATACAATAGAAAATCTAAAGGGGAGACTCTTAAAATAACCACTCATAAAGAGATAAAGATTTTAAAGCGATTGTTGGAGAGAGAAATTAGTATCTTGCCATTTCATTCATTCATTCATCATAACCATCAAATCTTCAAATTTGATTTTTACAATGGCTGGGAGGAGTGTTTATACCCAAAACTCAAATATGAGCCGTTACAATATTCAAAAAGTGGGCTAATAGGATTACAATAAATATTTATGAGAAATTAAATAAAAATCTAGAGATAATTACAATTCTTAATGAGCTAAAATTTGGATAGTGCATCTCTTCACTTTCTAAAGCCTTCTAGAATAATATAATTATCATTTGAAGGAACCACAACTTAAAATTCTTCCACCTTGTTGCGTTTGCTATTCCCCATTTGAGGAATTTAGGATTGGATAGCTGTAATTCTCACCTCTTAGGCAAATTTCCAGACCTATAATTTGTTAGAATATTTTGGAGACGTCCTAAATTCTGAGGCCATTTCTCACTTTCTTTATCATTTTGGCGCTATAAAAATTATATGGATGGAAACTAGATGGAAAGAGATCTCTAATCTTACCCATTTTACAATTATGGGATATAAATAAGTGCCTCCAATGGTCACGAAAAATCAGAGCTAAAAAATGAAACCTCTAGGCCATTTCAACAATCCTAAAAAATTGGCACAAATAACCACTAAAGAATGAGTTTAAGCCAAATGCATTAACATCTCCCCAAGATAGATAATAACACATTTCTCATATTTTTTTGGATGAGTATAACAACATATAATACTCAGGGAAAAATGATTAAAATTTTTGGATTCATGGCCAATTGGGGTAAAGTGGGATAATCATGAAGTAAACTCCTTTATTTGGTGTTAATCACTTACAAATTCGAAGTTGTCCATGATGCCTTATGCATTAATTTCACTCTTGCAGGCACTAAAGAGATATTCTATCTTAAGTGCCTTTTCTTTCTTATTGGACCTCTTTTCATCCCTTTTAGGTAACTGTTTAGGATCGGAGTTCTTAACCCTTTCATGATGACCACTTGTTGTATCTACCTGTCAACCATCTTTTAGGCCTTTTTTAGGGAAGCTAGCAATTTCATGATGAACTGTTCATATGGGACTCTATGTAGATACCTATAATCTATCTCAGTTTCTAGATGCCCAATGACAAAACCTATAGCCTAACATGTACATTTAGAGGTCCAACAAGGATGGAACCTTTAATTAGCTCCTAAAAGGCCAGATTTTAAATGTACAAAAATGTTAGGACAAGCCCAACTATAAAATCTAGTCTAGAACGTGGTACAATTTTGACCTTGCCAACCAAGGAGATGCTTTGGTTTTCTGGGGTTCGACTAGAATCAGTTCCAGTTCTAGGTGGATTGTTTCCGCATGCAAAGCTATCTAAAGTGGTAAGAATAGATAAAGCTTTATTTGACAGGCCTGACTACTAATGATAAGATAAATCTTGCTAAAGGATAATCTATCATTTTTGCCTTTTTTAAATTAAACTCGAATTTTCCTTTTGGCGCTCAAAATAGGGAGCTACCCCCTACTGTTCAGTGTATCGAAAATTAGTAGAAAAGAACTCTAAAAAACTATTTAGGAGATACATTAGGGAAGACACAAAATCTGTGAGTAAATATTATGCTGTCAAAATCCTATTAGGTTCCCCGAGTACATCAGTTGGGTTAACATGACCCTGGAGGGCACTAAGCCAAATTTGATCTTCTTTTCTTCTATTGTTGTTTTTCTTTTTAAAAGCTTAAGTTTTATACTCATATCGGGAAGATGCAGCTAGCCTCTGCTTGCTGCAGCTGTGTTTAATTCTTTCTCTTACTCATCTTTTGCTTACACGAGTGCTTGATGGGTCTCATGGAATCAGCCTCTCACCATGCACGAGTGCTTGCTGGGATAAAACTTCCTATACCTGGATCTCCCTAAACCCTGTAAAAGCATGACCCATTTTAAGAGATGTTATTGTACTTGTCGTTTGCTTAATTTTGTATTAGACATTATTTCTTGATCTTAATATGTTGTATGCCCTTTTATGTTAATGTGAATTTACTAGTATTTCCCGTATTGATCAATATAGGTTATCAGTGGTGACGGACGACATTATGGTGCGCTTCATCATAATTTTGTACCTTCACTGCCAAATCTGAGTCTTTTGTTCAAGATGAAGGAGTCAGATGGTCCATGGTCTAGAGATTACTTTACGATTGTTTTGAAAACTTCTTTGAATCGAACCTTTTGTCCTTTTGGTGTCTCTATGGTTTTAGGTTCAAAAAAAAGAATGTGTTTGGTCTTTGTGCATTTTTTTCTAAAAACTAACAAGTGATTCTATTAAATTAAAGTTGTTTTCCTTATTTATTTTGTTTTTCTATGTTAATTTTTTGGATTTGGGTAGAATAGGGTCTGGTTCTTGGATGTCAACTGAGCTCCCTAATCTAGACATCACCATTCTTTGGCCCAAGAAGTTGGGTCCTGCTCTAGCCCCAGGAGCCCAGATAGGTTCCTTGAATTAGAGCCTTTATTTAGGTTCCTGGTCCAAGAGTGATTATTGTTTTAGCTAGGAGCTAGGAGTGCTTCAGATCCAATTCCTAAGTTGCCAAGTTTGGAAAATTCTCCAACAAAATAAGATAAATACAATTAAATAAAATTCAAACAATGTGAATTAGCTGGTATAGCCATTAATTGGGGGAGGAGGTGTGTCCTGAGTTCTAGGTCGTGGTCTTTGTAGTGGCGACTTTGGTGGGAACATTTTTTTTATGAGGGTTCATTACACTTACATTAGACATCCTACATCATAGGTGCTGCATTGCTAGATTAGCAGCACATTTAGAGTTAACCCTATTATTATCTTCTCAAGAAAATAGTTGGTCACGCGAGACGTGGACTAGACTTCCAACTAAGCAAACAACTATTTCACCCATTCATAACAAACTTTCCTTAATCCACATGATAGATTGGAAAACCACCAAATGTTATAGTCTGGACATGTAATTCATAATTGATAAAGCATTTGGTTCATGAGAGGGTATTTTAAACCTTACATAAACCACTTTTAACTTAGAACTTTGGATCAGGTTTTAATTCATGTGCATGCGTGTTTCTATGAATGTTTAAAGTTCTGGTGGACTATCTAAAATTGACAATACATAAAGATCCATGCATTTATGCTTTAACATCCATTAAAGTGATCATTTAGTCATGTCTAAAGGCCCAGGATAGCAAAAATCAGTGTCTAGCCTAGGTAGGAGCATGATGGAGCTTTGCACCCTAAAGGCCGACCATGTTTTCGATTTAAGACTTGACCATGTTTTCAATTTAGGACTTGACCAAGTTTACTTTGCCTGTTTTATACAAAATCCAATAGGAAGTTACTTGGTTTTGCGAACCTGCATGTAGACTGGTGACGTCTCGTGACATATTTGTAAGATCCATGAAACTTAGTTTAGCTACTTACATGGATTAGTTCATTTAAGTGGATGTACTCATTAAATTTCATGATAATGTGATATTTTATTTTGGGTAAATAGATGCTCGTAATTAATTTCAATTTAGTTCACTATTTAATTTTGAAATTTATGTTTTCATGTATGTTGCCCAATTTGTGCCAACACTTGTTGAATTTGGTCAAACTCAATTATGGATATTTTTTAACTAGCTCTACTATTACCTAGGAAGACAAAAAAAAGAAAAGGGGGGATTTATGTGGTTGGGGAGTAACCACATAATTTTTAGTTTTTTTATAAAAAAAGGAGAAAAGGGGAGGGGAACATGGCTCAGCAGCCAAGAAAGGGGGGTTTTACTCAAAACACACACTAGGCACAAAACTCATGCACACAGTCACAGCAAACACAGCGCACATATGCACAGCTCATAGAGAGGGAAAAAGAGAGGAAAGAGGGAGGAAGAAGAAAGAAAGAAGAAGGGGAAGAAGAAGAAGAAGAGGAGGAAAAGCTTGGGAAGAAGGATCATCACCTTGCTTTTACATCCTAGTCCCTTCGATCATTTTTTTAAAAGTAGATAACTCTCTCCCTAAATTATACTAAGTTGAAATTAAGTTTATTTTTTAGGTTTATGTTGAATGTTGATGATTATAAATAGAATTTAGGATTATTTAGGTGATTTGTGAAATTTGGAATGAAAGGAAAGCATAATATTGACAGTTAGGGTGCGATGGATTTTAAGAAATTATGAATAAATAGGATGTATCAGGGTTTGGATGAAAAATTGTGACTAAATAGGATGTATTATTGTTTGGATGAGAAATTGTGACCACATAGGATGTATTAGTGTTTGGATGAGAAATTTTGACTAAATCGGTAGATACATGTTCTTTTCAAACAACCATGATATTTATGTGGTGGTTGTTGGAATTATGTGGAAAGAAAAAGGGGAGTCGGGAGCAAAATCTTTGGATATGGATTAAGGCATGTTTGATTACTGAATTAGTTAGTAAAGGATTAACTTAGAGGGGAAAAAAAAAAGGAAAACTAGGAAATGAGAAATTTAATGGAGATTCATATAGGAAAAGAGGCGTTCATGTACGCTAGGTGTACTTTTAAGCTTGGGTTGAATGTTGGTTATTAAAAGTATTATGTTAATGATATGTATTGAAAAGCCTTAGACATTAGTCCTAAGTCCAATGCCTTTAATTAAAGAGATATCTTAGTGTAGTGTGACTAATGGTCATATAGTAAGAAAGTGATATTTGAAACTATGAATTATGCTACAATACTTTTGGAAGTTCTCCTGATTATGCTAATCGGTTGTTAGCCTTGTTAATGCTTTTATGATTTTTATGCGTCCTTATTGTTTAAGATGTTTTGTCAAGTGATGAATTGTTATTTTGACAATGACTTGTGAAGTATATTAGATGCTCGATCAAGATGATAGTAAGCTCAATGTGAGTGAACTTGTTTTATAAAGTGAATCATGCCAAAATGTGTGCTAGGTACTTATCATTGATGTTCATATTGCCATGGCTTAAGTGTTGCTAGAATGCTTACCATGTTTTAAAAACTTCTTCGTTTTCAAAATAAAGTGGGTCGAGTGGTTAAAGTTTCAAAAAGGGATTGTGCTCGTGAAAGTCGTGTTTATGTGAAAACACTTTATTGTTCATAATAATTAAAGGACTTCCATTATAGTCGGGTTCTAAAGAATTGCGCAACCTATACATTCAAGGCCAAAGTATTCTCAAATGCGTTTCGGGTTCCTAGATATTAACCTCTGCATTGTAGCTTAATATCATCCCAACGAAGGTAAAGTACATTATAGACTTTAGTGTGTCTCGAGAACCTAGGCTTCCAACAGGTATGCGTCTCCCCCATATTAAGAAGGAACTAATGACTAGCAACTAAAGAATGCCCTGAGAATGAATATTAATCCATTAAGTGAAGTGTTGTGAATTTCTATGGATTTTGACCCCATATAGTGTTTTAAAAAGGATTTCAATTTCATTCTGCAGAAAGTTGTAAAAATTGATGTCTTACATTACATATTTACACTACTATTATGTCCTTATTAATTCAGTGTTATAAAGTAATGTATGGCATGCAAATATTTCGGTTTTTAAGGGTGTTAGTTATTCACTGAGCATGTTGTTTGCTCAACCCCTATTTTTCCTTTTTCTCCAGGTTCAGAGTAAGTTCTGTGTTCATGGAAGAACAATTCTTTTGCATTTTATTCTATGTTGGGGGATGTTGATACGTTGCCTCATTTTGTTCTAATGCGCCTTTCGTAATTTGGTTGATAACGAGCTTTATCTTTTGGACTTGTAATATTATAATGCATTAATAGTTTGGCTCCGTTGACCTCCTTAGGGTCAACGCCACCTACCCCGTTCTGAACATGTTGCAATATTCATTCAATGTGACATAAGTTTATGGATATCCAGGTGTGTGACCCGTGAATGGTTTGTTTATTCCATTGAACCTATTTAGTAGTCAATTTTTATTTGGTGACGTGTACTCTGAGCAAGTAGCTCATGGAGTAAGTGACATAATTATCGTCAATGTGTTTTACAGGTTAACTTGTTTCAGTCCTTGCTTAGTAAGACTTTTCAAGCGGGACCTAATATGTTTCCTTCTAAAAAAAATTTTTGTTCTTTATTATGTTGAGAGCCCTTTAAGGACCATTTGTAACTTTTGATTTAGCCTTAAGGATTCCATAATGGACTCTTGATGATGTAATATTCATCCTAGGTAATAACGGGTGTTACATTTAGTGGTATAAGAGCTAGATGTTGCATCATGATCTGCTTGTATGTGCAAATTGCTTGAAAGTGTGCGATTGATGTGCTAACCATGTTTATTTCCACGATTTGTGAATATATGCTTATGTGTTTGATGTCATGGTTAGGATGGCCTCTATCCTTAGCGACTTTCTTTTTATGTCCTTCTAGTTGACCGCTTGGACCGCTGTTTTCTTCTAGAGATGTATCAAACAATTCAACCATGTGGGCCCAGAGTGCCTCACAGCTGACCAAGAGTTAAGTACTTTGTGAGAAAAATTCCGACCGCAAGTCTTTAGGCTGAGATTGCTACTAGCCTCCGCTAGAGGATCCTCCCTTGTAGATGGACTGATTTCATCTATCGCAAGATGATAACTTTTCTTCTCCAGGTTGAGCCTCAACTTAACAACGTGGTGATAACCTAGTAAAAAGGCAAGCAGCAGTAGACCAGCTCATTCTAAATGAGCTGGTAGGGCCTGCTTAGGGTGATTGATTGCATGGGCGAAAAGAGAGGATAAGGGGCGACAATCACCAGGTGCTAGATCTTTTTCTATAGTCCCTTCAAGTAGTGAGGTGTAGGAGGGTAGTTTGTATGTGGGTGCGATGGGTAAATGCTAATAGGTTAAACTACCCTAGGGGTTGGGATGGCACTCTGGCTCGCATGCTTGAGCTAATAAAACTGTAGGATTATATAAAGCTTGCACCTATTCCGTGGCTAGCGAAGCCACTAGCCCTAGAGCCCGAATCTGATGATTCTAACTAGTTTGCTGTAGTCGATCCTAATGATATGAAAGTAAAGGAAGCAAACCCATACGAGATTAGCTCTTCTAGTGAAGAGTAAGCATCACTGCCTTGCTGGCATGGAATGGTAGGAGGATCTTATCCACCTTAGCCATATTAGCTTATCTTAGTATGTAGTGGTAGAATTAGCTAACTACTTATATTCCAAACTCTAACTAGGATTAACAAAGTAGATGGTAATCATTCAGTGATTATGACTCACAAATTTTGTAACTAACTATTTGAATGAGTCTAAAATGCCCACTAGGTTGTAAGGACTCGGACTACTTGTAATTATCTATCTATGTATCATGTATGAATGCTACTATTATTGTATAATTAAATTAGCATGTTTGTGTGATTATATGAATCGATATATGTGTTTGAATGATGCTTGTGATTGAACTATTATGAATGTAACTTTTCTTTTTAAGTCAGCGGAGCTAAGCAGTATTATATGTATATATGTCTATTTGTGTGAGTAGATGTCACTAGGAGAACACCACCGCCACCTCCTCTTAAGCTAATAGCCATGGATATCCTCCTTTTAAGCCAACAGCCATGGATATGGTCTGTAAATTTGATAAATGCTTAAAGCGTATATCCTTTTAAGGTCATTTTGCTGCAATTTTTAGGGAAAATTATATGCTTTATGTGATAATTTATACTCTTTTTCCTGTTTTACACTTGGGTATGGTTGTTTGATGATGTTTGTAGGATTTTAGACCATTTTGCCCTTGTTTTGATCCTAAATGAGGGTATTTTGACTCCCCATGGATGCCCCTGAGTTGCCATGCCTGTGGAAAGAAAGAAGAACAGAAGAATACCAAGGCAGTGGACGCCACGGTCGGTTCGTGATGAAGGTCGTGGTCCGTGTTGTCTCTATTTCGTATGAGGTCTCGTAAGCTCTTCGACTTCCTAGCAATTATTATTCCATTATTACGCGTGGGTGTTCGTCTTCTAGAATTTTACTGTAAAAGGGGGGCTCTCATCCTCACACACACCCTATCATCTCATCTTATACTCCTTGCCTCTCTTCAAGTAGAGTAGGATTAGCTTAGATTAGAGAGAGAGTGAGATAGAGTTGAAGTGAAGACTTATAAGGATTCTATCCCGGGTTTGCACGACGTTTCAAGCGTGATTTTTTGCTGAGCAAGTCTTCCCTCTTCTCTTCTCTTTTCCTCTTTAGATTTGTCATTTTAGAGTGGTTAGTTGTTTAATCTTTGATTACGTGTAAGTAGTTAATTTTTGTCTAGGGATTTAGTAGTTTATAAAAGTATAGTTGGATCATGTGTTAGTTTATTCAATTGTGCTTATTTTCATGATTCGTTTTGATTTCGTTCTATCAAGTGTTTGATATGTTGTAAGTTAATTTTTGGCTAAAATTTACTTGCACACTTGAAACAATCGAGTGAACATTTGAAAGACAACATTTGGTTGTTAGACTCCTTGAATAGACTTAGCATAACTTCGTCTCAAAATAGAGATTTGTATGTTAGGAGAGCTAGTAAGTAATCGAAGACTTTGAACTTGAATTAAGTCAAATTAGTTTGAAAGAACGACGTTTGCTTAGTTTAGGCAAATTTGGTTGATTTGGAAAGAATAGAACAAGTTTTTAGACAAGTCGGAATCAACCAATTACAATTCCTTGGAATCAACCAATTACAGAATAGCATATGTTTATTTCTCTTCCATAACTACGAAAATTCCTAGATGTTTTTCTCTTATTGATTTAGACAAGTTTATTTGCAGTTGTTAATCCAAATCACTTGAATTAGAATTTTGCTTAGCATATTTTTAGGGGATGTAGTCCAATATATCAACCTAGTCTCTGTGGGATCGACCTTGATTGCTACAATGCCACTGTGCGCTTGCAGTCGTATCAAGTTTTTAGCACTGCTGACGGGGATTAGCGTTGAATATTGGGTTTTTCCTGATAGGTTTGACTAAGCATTTTGTTTTTCTTTGAAAAAAGCAAAAATAAAAATTAAAAAACTAAAAAAATAAGAATTTTTGAGAAACAACAATGGCAATTTTCCATTCTCCAATTCAAGTATAAATTATTTTAGAGGTATTTTAAGCGATTAAATATTTTTCTTGCTCAATGTAATTATTATATTAGTAAATGGGAAAGTTTGGACATTGTTGATAAGGGTGTGAATAGTAAAACCTGAACTCTTTTAGAATATTGGGATTTTCATGGTAAAAATGTTGATGATGCATGGTATTTGCTTAAGTGGGTTGCTTGGGATTCATTTGAGTTTGAGAAGGCTACTATTATTTTTAAATATTCATTTCCTAATCCTTGCGCATTCTATTCTAGATCTTATTATGCCCCTTTTTGGTGTGATTTGTGTCATTCTTCTGACCATGCTACTAATTTGTATCCTTATTATGCATGCTATACTCAACCTTATTTTGCATCACCCATAGACAATACTGAAGTTATCTTGACCTTAAATGATTCATTCTTTCCTTTAGCTTAGTGCACGGGGCTTGGGGAGGGTGATCCTTTTGGGTTTGATGCTAGGTTTGATTTTGCCGATGTATGTTTTGAATCAGACAATATTTTTGACACGGTGCATGATCTAGTTGAGACTCCTTTGGAGGAGTC
>NCQS01064705.1:2561-14927 GCA_002740445.1 Pachycereus pringlei
GCAAGCCATCTTGCCTTGCATCAAGAGGCAAAAGCCTAGAAGGCGGCCCAATCAAACTCAGCAAAACCTGCAAATCTAACCCCAAGTTATGACACAGTACAAGTTAAGGAAAATGAAGGGGGCAGAAAACTCAGGTTCTGTCTAATCTTTGGAGGTATTTTTGTCCAATCTTATAGAGGAAAGGAATCGACTTACAGGCAAAAAGACAAGGCCATGGAGGAAACCTATGAGAACTAGCGCCAGGTACATTTGGAAGTAATAAACCTGCAAGGAGATGGCCACCTCAATTCAATCTTTTAACTGCGGGAGTTTCACCATTAATGAGTTCCAACGGATAAATCACAGACCACAAATATCTCTGATTTTGCAAAGCAGAGGACGATGACTCCAACCAACTTTGTTAGGGTGATTCCGCTGCCAAGGAATGCACAGCAGATGTTAAAATAAACAAAGGTGTTTCCTGCCTATATCATTCGAGAATAAAGGCTATATCATAAACTTGCATCGCAATGATAAGAACTTGCATTTCCTCATTGAATATTCCTGATAGCTCAAGTAAATTGATACCATAGATCAATTCATATGAACTGCCTAAAACATAATCAGTAAAAATCAGTTTAAAGAGCCACTCTCATCAAGTCATGGAAGCTATATGTGGCTAAAGGACAAATGTAGATAGAATGGTTCCTGACCTGAAAACAGAAGCTCCCATGGTTGCAAGAGCCTCCTTAGATCGCTGGTTCCTATCCCCACGGCTGACCTGAAAGTGATAAGGCAGCAGCAAAGGACAATACCGTCAACCTGGTTTCTTCATTTCCTTCCCAAGTCCAGTGAACCAAAAAAAAAAAAAAAAAAAAAAGCAGCTTATTGTTACTGCAGTGTCACCAAATCAAACCAGGATGTCAGGCCAGTTGACCAGCCTGTTTAAGCTTTGGCATAGCCCACCAATTTGAGTGAACCAACCCAGCTGGAGGATTCGCAGGTCTGCCTGCATTATGGTGAGAGCCCACTGATTGGGTTTTGAATCAGTGAACATTTTTTTTGTCTGACCATGGCTGCATATTTTATTTCTTTTCAAAAAGGGATGAATCACCCAGTTTGGCCCGGCTGACCCTGCAGAGCAGTCTGAGTTGATCCAAGCCCTCAGCCAGATCAGTTTGGTACATGAGTTCTGTGGGCCAAGGTAAGCCAAGCCTGGGCCAATAGGGCCACCAAGCATACTGGGCAGGAAAAAGCAGAGTATGCATGTGATCCACAGATCCTATAAGCTGATTGCTCCTTTTGGTAGCCAAATATAGATGACCATAAACACCTATTTCTGTAGGTAGGAAAATGGGCAGGAAGAAGAGGCCTGGGGACAGAGAAGGGGCGTAACTGGTTTTAAGTATGGGTGTACAAGGCAAATAATAGCTAGGAGAAGAATGGGTCGCTACCCTGACTTATCCTAAATTCCTGAGAAGCTTGACTAACAGGTGAAAAGCAGCATCGTTTTTAATAATTTCCATATGTTTTAAAATGCTCAATCAATACAACAAAACAAGATTTATGTAATATTTACCGAAAAAGCATGTGTTATGTGAACACAGAATTCGACAGCAATTCCTATTGACATAATAAGGTTGACTACAGAAACTGCATTCAATTGGATCTCAAGAATAGCCATTATGCCCTGCATTGTCCATCAGACAACGGATTTCCAGTGAGTAACGCATTTCAGATAATTACATCGAAGAAACACAATATACAAGAAAAATGAAAGCCAGTGTATTCTGAGCATACACAATGGTGCCCTTAGATTCTCAGAGGCGCCAGGTGTGACAATTAAGCCCATTTATCTCAGCAGCTCAATGCCACTGAGCGAGTTTAGTTTCTGGAGAAAATAAGTCAGAATCTTACTTTTGACAGATATTTACCACCGGCTTGGGGACACAGATCAAAATCACCCAAGAATTTGAAGATTCAATTAAAAACATCGGAAATCTCTAATGTATGACTGCATCAAATGAAGACTTTAGAGTCCCAAACTAAGATGATCTAGTGAAGCTGATCCGTAACCTGATAACCAGTTATCTGAGCTGATGATTAGAAACCAAACCCAACTCAAACTAAGGCAGTCAATTTACTCCGAAGCAAATGGTTATTCTTGTTTTTTGTTGTAGAAAACACCCCCCCCCCAAAAAAAAAAGAAGTTATAAAAAAAAAAAATGAAGTTATGAGCCACGCCCATAGACAACAGAGACTTGAGTTTATTGTCATTACGATAGCATCATTGTTAATGCAAGAGAACATTGTGATTCATAGCAAGTGAAATTGTTAGGAAGAAACTACACCATTAGATCCACCACGATCATTGCCAACACAAGCAATATGATAGCTGAACTCCACAAACTGCAATCAAGAATAGCAAACAAGTAATTAGCCAAAATATCTCAAACAACAAGAAACAAAGACAGATGTAAACTTGCTCAAAAGGCAGAGGAACCCATAAAGCATCGGATTGCTGGTTCGAACCTTGATGTTATGACTAAGCACACAATAAAAACAGCACCTGTAACATACAAATCAAGCACGATGAGTGCTTGGTTCAGAAAAGGAACAGCAGCAAGTTGCATACCATAACCAAATGCAAGTAGCTTAAAAGCGACCACAAGAAAATTGCAGCCAATTAGAAGCAACTGGATAATTGGTGGGACAAGGAGAAACACAAACACTATAGATGACATCCAAAATACTTAAAGATCTTATCCATCCCATTGGTCAGATGTAAATGGGATAAATTGACATGCATAATCAAAGTCTGGCAGTTTTACATTCCTAAACATTCTAACCAAGGAAATGAATTGATAAACCTGATTCGAAGCGAAATTACACGTTTTGAGTTGAATGCAAATTATCCCATCCACTTACAACAGCAAACAACAACTCCTGCCAGTGTTGATCCAGCATTCGATGGGTCTATACTATCTCATCCATGTATGTACAAAATTACATTGGACTTGTTCACGAATATTCTAGTATGATTTTAAGGAGTCCATGTATTAAAAAATGGAAATCCATCAACACATTTTTAATTTGGACTTGAAATCCATGTGATGGTCTTACTCTTGTGTGGATTACTAAATGGTGGTGTGACGTATTTGCATATGGTGTCGATTTTGATATTAAGTTCGTAATTATTATTTGGAAAATAAGGTCATAATTTTAGGTGGGACTTATTCATGGTTACAATGTAAATTTTATTCTTATTTGTAACCTTATCATACAAGGTTGAGAAGTCCATCTATATATGTTTTAGATTGAACTTTCTTATGACTATATTGACTTCGTGAGTTTTGTGGGTCCATCTATATATGTTTTAGACACAGTCATTTGAACGGATTCATATTGATAATGTCTTGTCCAAACGTATACAATGCATAAATCATGTCTTGTTCCATAATTCATGATCGTGTTTATTACAGCATGTGAAACATTTCCTGGCCTTGGGATGGATGTGTAAAGCCCAAACTAAAACCACCTGTAGTGGAACCTCAGCTAAATGCTCGGTCGAAACAAGGGGGTCAAGTTCCATGAGTCAAAGTGCACCATCTATGCAATTTGAAAACACTTATTGTCATCCAATGAGAGGGAATGCTTTCGTACCCATCTATTAAAGGAAGGCTAGCATCTGATCTTAATTATTTTGGATGTGGAATATTTGAGTAGCTTAGAAACAAAGTGATATGATTAAGTTCATAGTCGGAAGAGATTGGGCACACCTCAGCACAATTTTATTTCCTTTATTCGAATTTGTTCCATTAATACTTTGCATGGAATTATTGATGGCATTTACCTATCAAGTGTAAAGTCTGGTTGCTTCTGTCAAGTTTGGGATTGACTCTATAGCACTTGCCCATTGAACACGTGGCCATTACCAGTGAAAAGTCACTAAGCGATATGAGACATAAGTCTTATATGTGACTTAGATGTAAGTACTCAAAGAGGTATATTATTTAAACGCATAGTCTACAATGTAATCTTGAATATTTGATAGACAAGTGACTAACGCAAGTCGTTAGACATTTCCACTAAGCACTAGCCTCCAGAGACGTTCTTAACACCATTTATCATTGAAACGGTGAGGGATTGCTAGGGAAATTTCCACAAAAATGGAAATTTGCCAAGTCTCAGAGAGACAATTCATGCTGCAAGAGTAATCATATGATACTCATATCCTTCGGAAAATATTTTTGATAATTTGTTAGTGACAAGGTGCGAGTAATTAAGTAATTTATTCAATTAACTGATACCTTTTTCACGTGAATAATTAAGATGGATTGATACAAGGATGTGTCATCTCATGAAAGGGCATGCCTCTCTTGAAAAAATTTAGATCCTTACATTCAGGATGTTTTGTGACACTATAGTAGATGGAGTCAAGCGAATAAAGCCAACACCATAATCCCTTTGAACTCTGTAACTTTCAGACTCTTAGGCGCCTGTTTTCACGGGTGCAACATGTGGACAAGGAGGCCTTCTTTGCATCCCAAATACATATTCAAGTATCCCGTTGCACATAGGGGCGCACAGAGTCTTTGGGAAAGCGTAATTAGTAAATGCCTAGAGGGCTTGCTTGATTAGACACTGAGTTTGTATCATACAAATTAATTTATATCCATCAAATCAAATTCTCCAAAAACAAGGCAATAATCAGTGTACATAGTCAAAAGCTTGTTAAAGTACAATGGTAAGTTTTAAAACTAACCTAATGCAATAGCAATATTGACCAGAGCTGTTGTCCATATGTCCAAATATTGCTCAAAGAAGATATAGAACACTGAATATGGGAAGATAGTCATCTGCAAAATCACATAATGCCTCCAGAAATACAGTGAGAAACATGAATAGAAAGGTCAAGAGCCTCAGCTATGATTAAGAGAAAATCAAGTTGAACTATCTATTTCCCACATTGACAGCTGGTACTATAGTCTGAAAGAGAAGGGGGAAGGGGGTTGGAGGGGGACCATACTAATCTGTACCTTCAGAGAATCAGAAACTTTAGAGCTGAATTCTCGGGCTGCACGCAACGCATTGACATAGTCACTCTGTTGTGGACAACAAATTAAAGCTTAGTGAGATCCCAAGATATTACAAATCGTAGTCATCACAATTTTCCACAGACAGGCATACTTGTTTGTTGACAGGAGTGTGGTATGTACGAAATTCAGACGCGCGAATGATGCCGCTCTCGTAGCCTGGGGGTTCCATAACAAGAATAGACCATCAGTTTCGGCAAATCCAGTTTCCAAGCCTCCAACAACACCCCCTCCCCCCAAAAGAAACAAACGATGCTCTGCAAACATGAAGAATCATAGAACGAAAATTGACTACATATAGCGAAAGTAACAGACCATTCAAGTCCACACTATTAGTGTAGGCTCCATGTCCACCCTTCGCACAGTCAGCAGAAGGTAATGCATTGAGGAACCATGGGAGCTTTTCCTTGAACTGCTGTGTTGAAGGACGTCCATTATCCAAGTCCAAGTGGAGAAAACACTGCAATAACCTCAGGATGTTAACTTGAGTATCAGACAGGAGAAATAGAAACAATAGCTATTTAAAGCATAAAAAAGAGTGTCGTTACCGTGGTGCAATCTTTGCATACTTCCCCCAAACCGCAAGGACCTTCATCAGGTGAACAGCATGGAGGCTGTGCAAGAGATTGACACGCTTAACGAGTAGCGGCGGTATAAAGTGAGGATTCAATCAATTTAGCAAAGGAAACTTGTTTCCATCATGCAATCTCAGAAAATATGCTTAAATTGAAAAATACAGCCCTATCATGGGTCAGCATCGCATTAGTTGATTATCATTACTAGCTGATGGATGGAGAAAATAAGCGAAAACAAGATACAATCTGCAACACACAGATTCATTCCAGAGTAGGAGCTTGAGCAAGTACATAATCCCAGTGTTAAAAGCTTGACAACAATGCAGACCGGAAATATTGGCTGTGATCCATAATGCAAAATCTCTGATAATGTTACAAAAGACAATTGTTGGGTGAAATATGGCCAGCCTCTTTCACAAAGCATGCCACTCGGAACTCCAAACCTCTCCCTCCCCCCACACCTGTTCCCCCAACCACCCAAAACAAAGAAAATCAAAGGAGAAGGGATAAGAAAGTGAAACTAATTATGTAGCCAAGGTGCCAATGTGGGGAGGGGAGGGGGGCAAGTGATCTACATAAAAGGAGTAGCTTATTCCTGAAGTTCTTGGGTCGCATTTTTAGAATATGAATTTTGCCCACACTAAGTAGTGGTGTGTTCCTGTCTGTTACAGCAAATGTCAGCCCTTTCCTTGGTAAGAGATTTCTCCCTTCGGCAACAATCAAATATCTGTTGACTCAAACATTAAATACTTTCAGAAAAGCATAGCCTAGCAAATATTGAATGGAATCCAAATTGAACACCAACCTGATCATCAGGAGGACAATAACTCCCATTTACAAACTTCCTACAACAACCAAAAGCTTCAGGTGATAACCATACAAGAAAGTCATCAAGCCATGAAGCGGCTGGCTTAGCAATGTAGCTCGATTCAGGTGTTAAGGATGCTCTCGATATCTGCAGTCATTCAAATAAGAAAAATGAGCTGAACACTGAAAAAGCATAATGAGTAGGATGAAAGAAAGTTAATACACTCGTCATTAAGCAACCATTGAAAATTTGAACAGCATTCAATGTTTCAATCAAAATCAACAGAATCAAATAAATGGTTCAACCAGAAGAATGTTACGAATATGCAACACATACCCCAAATACAAGGCTCTCAGAAATCAAAAATATCAACTTCAGGAATCAGATCTTCCATCCAGATTGAAATGGTAATCAAATGAGAAGCTCAGGGGAAACAATGCTCCCTTTCTTAGTTTCATTATGTATGTGGAGATATTGAAAAAAAAGACCAAAGAATAGTAATCCATTAATTAAAAAAAATGATAAATGCAGTTAGTACCATATGCCTCTCTAGAAAAGATACTTCAACAAAAGTAGAGCTCCACATAACCAAGCAACTTTTCCCAGGAGTAGCAAACAAAGAACTATGAGGAATCAATGACATAGTCTGTTATTGTACCTCATTCAAAAGGGAGTTTGAGTCACACTTGCTGATCGAACACAACTGATTTGTATGCGTTGATTTGGAGCTGAATATCACCATTCAACACAAATGGATTATCTTCTGCAGAATTTACTTAAAAAGATACTACACTGAAAAACAACAGAAAACAGAGTGGTAGAATTCTCTCAGTCTTATTGAACTTAGTTATCACTTCAAAGTGATTTGCTATCATACAATGTCTATATTAGTTTAAGTATTATATGCTGGCAGCTGGCCTAAACCTTTAGAAAAGAGCTCTGTCTAACAACCTAGAGATGATAACTAGCTAAGGTGAAACCATAAACATAGACCAACATATAACA
Organism: Pachycereus pringlei; assembly: GCA_002740445.1. Taxonomy (NCBI): domain Eukaryota; kingdom Viridiplantae; phylum Streptophyta; class Magnoliopsida; order Caryophyllales; family Cactaceae; genus Pachycereus; species Pachycereus pringlei. The sequence goes on from NCQS01064705.1 coordinate 10,025, forward strand.
CCAGCTAGGTAACAGGAGACCATGATATCTCCCAATAGAATTCTGACACAATGGCAAAATTGCAATTCTACAACTTAATCACCACAGTGTTTTTTGTTGATCAGTAATGAAAACATCAGTATTAAAAAGACAGCGAGGGGATGTCACCCACCTACAAAAGAAGAGCAATCACAAAATAACCTCATGCCCTCAAGCTTTCTATAACAATCATATTGACAAAATTCAAAAAAGACAACTTTGTACCATGAACTTAATCACCAGAATGTTGTAAGCTAGTTTTGTCTTTACAAAATAACTTCAAGCCCATGAGCACATGCACGATCAATAGCATAGAAGATTATAACCGTCTGATACCTGTAATTATAATCCTTCACTACAAAATACAAAGGAGGTCCGACTCGAAGATACTCTGCAAGATCGTCAAAATAACCCTGTGCCAACCATGAGCTCACTAGTGAGAAGCAACAAAATACGTAGCGGTATAAAAGTAATATGAATGTCACATGATTTGGTAGGCCACAATGAAATACAATGGAATAACAGAAGAAAGTCGACTAAAATTCTACTACCAATAACAATACATTGGAATGGTTTACATTCTACCAAACATGAAAGAAGCCTCAGGGATCTGATTAGCGGAGGAAACCTGAAGATATGAGTCCCGTGGCAGAGCAATCTGTTGCTCTAAACCTGGCTCAATCCTTGGGCATAATGCCTTCAAACAAGAAAATCCAAAAATATATATCAGAATGATATAGACATGATCCGCCAGCAAAATTGCACATGGCCAACTGCCTATTCCGGGAAAGGAATCATCTTGGAAGGCAACAAATTGCACTTTTAACGACTGTAACTTACAATGCTTGCTAGAGTAAGACCCACGAACAGAGCAAGAACAACCACTTTAACTCCTCGGATCATCAATATAGGCGCATGAATTTCCTGTAAAAGAAGATTGTTACATAGGCAATCAACAAAAAATACTCCAAAAGATATATACTTACATCTATACTCAGAACACAACATAGAGACTACGATACTCTTCCTTTCAGTAGCAACTCAAAAATAAATGGTTCTCATGGTCAAATACTAATCATCACATTGAAATGTCCTACATGTGTCATTGTTGTGTCTAAATAATCAACAATCGGTGAAGGAATTGAAAGCCTCTCGATCTCGGTTCTCATTTCATCAAGTCCAGGAACTCACTTAGCTGCCTTAGTCCACGAATACAATTCCCAGCCCAGCTCATTTGTATAGTCTGTAAGTAGAATCCAGCATCTCTAAGACAGTGATCATCAGGTAGAATTCCAGCAGAACTTGGCCGGAAATAGGCAGGGTGAAAATTACTTATAAATACAAAGCAGGGCAGTACAGATCAGACAAGTAGACATTGGACATTAGTTTTAAGTTTAGCTTTAACTTTAAGGACATCTTTCATATACCATCTTTGTTTTTTTAAAGAGTTTTATACATCACAACGTAGATTTAATTTTTCGGGATAACTAAAGGCCTGATTTATTTCTAACTGTCGGACTTTTTGGTTCATATTCAACCATTGAAGTGACAATTTTCAATTTCTTTTATATTGTTATTTGGTATCCTCATTATGATTTTTTCAAAAATTTCATTGTTTCTTGGTCTAATTTAAATTCACGTTTTTGGTTAGACTCATGTCCAGCTCACTTAGATAGTTTGTTTATTTTCATCACTTTCACTAATACTAAATAGGAATATTAAAAGACAAAAAGAGATTTAATGTTTCATTTTCTGTTTTCTTGTTGACGTAATCTTTAGTTATTACTTGTTAACTTATTTTAGATTATGCACCCTTCTAGTTAGGTATTGGCTGACTGACACACCTGAAACCTAAATTATGAAAATTTAGGTGTTCCATTTCTATCTTCATTCCATGCAACTCATAAAGGGTCACTGTGGGATTGACTGTACTTGCCTGGGGGCCACAACTGTGCCATGCACTCACGGATTAATGTTTTAAAAACTCACCAACAGCAAGGGGTTTGCTTGCTATCGTGAGTGGAGATCCATTCTGTAAAGCTACTCAGTTCTCATTCTTGAAAAATATAGGTGTTCCTCATTCCCTTCTATCAAATGGAAGGGCCAGTCAAGGACCAGTATGTCATCGAATCTAGACTGTCTTAGTTGGACTTGTTTCTAGATAACGGAACATAGATCATCAAATTATATCACATATAAACCTGATTATCATCAAAATTTCAAGATTACCTTCATATATTGAGTAAGAAATCCCGGACTTCTCTGATCAATGCCTATAGAAGAAAAAAGTTTCAATCAGCCAGCAAGGATGGTGAATGAGAATTACTCCATGGAATCCATCCACATAGGAATCTAATTATAGACCTAAATCAGTAACGCAAAGAATTGAGTTTGACAGACCTCTGTTGGGCTCTGCTGAGGCTGAGGATATTCTGATGCATGGGAAACAGTCAATCCTGTAATCTTCAGCCCTTTTGAAGTCGAAGACAATAAGAGCTACAAAAGCACTCAGTTGAAGGAGGAAGTCCAACAAGACAGCCATAGCTGCAGTCATGGACAAAGGTGTTGAAATTGTTTAAAACAAGTCTGGTGAAGTAAATTAAAACATTCACTGAACCTGTCTGACCTGCAAACATGGAGAAGACACGGCATGCTGGCATAGAAATGAAACCTCCTACTGCAAATGCCAGGACTTCAGACAAACTAGCAAGAGTTATAGATGGACCAACTTCAACAAGAGCATTGCTTATTCGCTGTTCCATAGGAATTTCAATTGGCTGCCGTTTTACAGCATGTACCAATATGCACATGTTATCGACTCCAACCTGTTGAAGCAAGATCAAAAGAGTAAATTTCATTTAAATCCCCTAACACCCCCACCCCCAACCCACCAAAAAGAAATAAAAAAGAAACAGAATATTATACAAATAGAGTCAGCACATGATAACCCATGAAGGTAATGTAAAGGAAAAGAGACAAGGATAAGAGGGAGAAATGAAGGAACCGACTACAAATACAAGGTATTCAGGACATCAAATTTTCACAGATGAGAACATATCAGGAATGGCAAAGCCCTCGACGGACTCCCTTTTCATAATACAATGAGCAAAGAATGCACCACCAGAAACATGATCAAAGAGAAATATGGGCATCTAAAGCATGACAGCACATAGCAATGGTTATACAGACGGAAGCAACTGCAACAGAAAAAGAACACTGAACAAACCGTATTAAAGCACAAAAGGCACCAGGTGCTGGGAGCATAGTTGCCTAGAAAGCTTAGATTAAACAAACTCAAGGCACACAAAAGCGCAAAGGGTCATGGGATCTGGGGACCGGGCTTCGAGGCAAAGGCACGTGCTTTTTGGACACAAGGCGCACATTTACTCAAAAATGCTGAAAATCGTTCCCAAACCATAGTTTTGACAAATAAGCTAAATGATAGCATTAAACAAGCAGTTAGGCATCACAACGGACTATACTATAGTACCTTATATGGAGTTCATCAATTCCGAAGGCATTTTAGGAAGGAGGGGGGAAAAAGAAGTAAATAATATTTGACACCATATCGGCACGAAGATTTGCATATTCCTTTTGGTGGATGTATTCCTTTTGGCACCAACTCCTTCATTTTTACTGTTGTAATCTGGTTGAGAGTTGTTCTTGCCAATTTGACAAGCTACTACGTGCTCTAATGGGTTTTGATTTGCATAGTAATGTTCATTTTGATATGGAGCGGCTGATGTCCTATAAATTCCTTGATCGTAAGGAAGGCGTAGATTAGGTGTAATTCAACACCTGATCTGGTATACTCGTTCCTCTTATTTTCTCCTTTTATTTTGTTTTCTTCTGTATATATTTGTTTCGTTGTTTTATTTTTATTATATTCTTTTTGAGTTTAGAGTCCTGTCGTTTTCCTTTCTTTTTGAGTCTTCTTTTCTTTTTGTATATGCATTCTTCTTCTGGGTTTTTATGTTTCCTTTCACTCCCAATGAGGACATTGCATGATTTAAGTGTAGGGGTGGGGAAACTACATTTAAAAAAAATTGAAAAAATTGAGATTGAAAAAAGATGAAAAAAATTCTAAAAATTTGAAAATCTAAAAAGATTTTTGTTTTGTTTTAGGGAATTTATTTGCTATTTCGGATTGGCTATGTTCTCTTGCACCCTTAGGATTAGGTTGTATATAGAAGTAGTGTGCATTGATAGAACTTAGTCCTAAAGTCTGATATTTGTATACGATCTTAACCCCCAACATTAATTCTAAGCAAGCTTGACTATGGTAGATGAACCCGTGAGATTTTGAGCCTTAAAGACTAATTTATCATTTTTAGTCTCACATTTTTCTTTCATGTGTGTCTCTTCCATGATTATATCTCTAGAACTTACTTTGATTCTCTTTAAAATCACATTTAGCATGTGCATTATGATAATATGACAGAGACATTCTTTTGTTTTGTAAGCTACATAGCCAAATTACCATCCTCGTGTTGAATGTGTTTACCCTTTGCTAGCCCTTTGAGCCTTGATCTTTTTGTTGTGAACCCTTCATTTTAGCCATTGGCCTAAACACATTTTCCTATACCTAAGCCAAGACTAGTGAAGCAACACTTCATTATTTTGATGGGTAATTTTTGGATATTTTATGTAATTGGCAGTTGATTTTGGTTATGTTTGGGAATGTAGCATTGAAACCATTTGAAAATTGAGTTGTATTGTTCTTATTTATGCCATTCATTCATTTTCTTCTTGAACAAAAAAAGAGAAAAACTGTTAGAAAAGGCAAGAGAAAAAATGGAAAAAAATGAAAAAGTTTCCAAGGAAAAATGAAAATGGAAAGGAAAAAACCTAAAAAATCTCCCAAAAAACCTAAAAAATCAAAAAG
>NCQS01064722.1:0-14105 GCA_002740445.1 Pachycereus pringlei
TGTGACATCCCTGGTAGGTAGCGGGGGTGTTACACTGAGTAAGCAACTCCTAGCTGTACCGTAGGTGACTGTGTGCTACTTTAGAGTTAGAGTGATTCACTTCATTTAATTCCTTAATTAGTTGTAGCGAAAAGTTTAGTTATTGCTTGATCGATCATGCAGAATATGCTCGCAATAACTAATTTTCTATGTGGCTGCTACTTATTATATTATTTGCAAACATTTTGATTTTCGGGATATATACTACTCTCTGAGCACATGGTAACTCATCCCTTCTCTTTTTCCCCTTTTCCCTAGGTTCTGACTAAGCCACAGTACCAGGATAGTTTCTTGTTTTAGATGTGCACCTATAACTAACTGTGGAATAGAAAAGTGCCATATTGTAGGCAACTTGTGATGTTGTTATCTTGTATATAAATAGTCATGCCCTATGAAATCTGTAAGCATGCAGTTAGGACATGGCAATGTCACTTAGTTAAACTTTGTATACGTTTTAGTTATTAGCTTTTAGAACAGGATACACTTCATAAGGTGCAGTTCACTAAACTTGCATGTGTGACCTAGTGTGTTGGTTTAATGTTGCTAAGACCATAATGTAAATCCCTAGATTTTAATTCAGAAAAGTTTCAGGTACCTTCGGTTAGTGTAGTTTACAGGCAACACTCTTACAGTTTTAGTCCCAAAAAAAAGGAGTTATGCGATACATGAAGCTTATATTATATAGAATTAGCTAGGCTATATTTATATACACTTTCAGCCTTAGAGGCTTCTTCAACTAGTCCTAGTGATATGACATTCCTCTAATGAGTGAGGCATGTTACAAATGGTCAAGGCATCAAATGCATAGCCCTTTAAGCCAAACTTGAGTTAAAAAACTAGCTTGAGAGTCATAGGATTTTGTATCACTTAGTTACGTTCAAAAAAGGGCCAGAGGTTCTAAATTGGAGCGCAACATTCTAGATATCATAAGCCAAACATCAATAGGTTGTGTCTAGTACCTAATTGGCATCTCCAATTGTCTTCCAGGTTTTAAGTATTTATAAATAGAAGACCAAGTAGTTGAAGAGTGCAACCAACATAACTAGAATTCCACTCATATCTTAAAGTGTTCACCTATCCTCAACGAGTTATACTTCACTCAAATCATACATATATGATACTTTTCTAAACATTTATGAGGTCGAGAGTTGTGAATTTATATGCTAGCAGGTGTGCTGATCTCCAAAGTTTAGATTTGAACTCGATGTTATTTTCCTAAAAATCCAGCAAGGAGTTCTAGAATTTGAATTTGTGTTTGAATTTGGAGTTGTGATTCCCTAAGAATTCACAGAGCAGTTTTAGAATTAGAACTTAGAGCTTTGAGTATATAAGGGTTTAAGGGAGGTTTTAGACCTAGAACTCAATATTTTACTTCTGTGAAGTTCAAGAAGGAGTTTAGAATTGAACTGAGTGTAGTATGACTTGAATAGTTAATGCAGTCACTGGAATCATAAGGAGAGCGTCTTAGGCGGATATGTATCGCTTGAAAAGGGTCAACTTTTCGAACGTATATCATGCATGGTCTCCTTTATTTTGTGTTTAGCTCATAATCTTTGAACCCTTCTAAGTTTCATTATTTTGGGCCTTCATAACTCTCTTTATTCTTTCTATCTCTAAATCATTTCTTGCGTTATTATGGTGCTAAGTACTTTTTTGATTTAGAGTCAGCATCTTCAACGAACTGTTTATTGTGTTATCATACCTACATTCAAAGTTATTTAACTTGCAAAAGTTTATGATAGTCACCATATCATCCTTTTAGGGGGTGACCTAACATTGACTTAGGACAAAAATATAATGCATTTTGAGGAGCAAAAGATAATGGTATTTCCTTTATCATGTAGTTAAGAAATATTAAGCAAATTAAATATAAGATTATTCATATGACAAATACGTTCAATTAAGTTGGAGGGGCCCTAACTAAATTTCCCTTTTCCAAGACTTTTGCTCATCTTTTTATTTTTGAAAGTAACTTTTCCTTCTTTTGGGCATTAATGTTCAGAGAACACTAACTTATCTCATGTTATGTGTTTGGAGCATCCACTGTTGAGACAGTAGAGCTATAAGTCCATCTCGAGGAATACCACCTATAAAACAAGTATTACTCCTTTTACTAATTTTGACTAATTTTGGTTAAAAATTTATTATCATATTGAGCGGCTTAGTTTCATTAGGTATCTAGATTTGTGTAATGCTTAATTAGTTCATTTTCTAAATTTTATTATGGTTGGAGTTGCTTAATCTCTGATTTTGAGCAAGGAGACCCTGAGTTTTATAAAGCTTCTTTTCTACTTAGAGTATACCAAAACTGTTCTTTATTGAAAGAAACCTTATGATGCCCAAGAAGTGTATTTAAACATTTTTGTCCCATTATAAACCTTAGAAGAGATTTGTGATAATCTTCACATTGACTCTTAAGCTTAGCCTTCCCATCCCTATCCACAACTACAAAGATTGAGTCCTTTCCCCTTTGAGTCCTTAGCAGACTTAAGTCAAAATCCATCCCAACATCAGTCTAAGGACCTTGAGGCATTGGTAGTGGAATGTAAAGTCCCTAAGGCAAAGAATGACTCTCGGTAGCTTGGCATGTGGCACATCTCCTAATGATGTCTTGAACATCCTTAGACATGCCTGGCCAAAAGTAATGCTCATTGAGCATAGATGTGGTCTTGTTTTCCCTATAATGGCCAGTGAAGGCCCCTCTATAGACCTCTTTAATCAATAGCTCCCCGGTTCTACACCTTGGAACACACAGTCTGGTACCCTCAAACAAGTACCCATCCTGCAGTAGATAATCTCCTTTGGGCCTCTATTTACAGCTCTCATACAGCTTCTGGAAGTCCTCATCATTCTCATATAAAGATTTGAGGTGTTCAAACCCTAGGACACAATTCTCTTATTGGAATAGCAAAAGATGCTTCCTGGATAGTGCATTTGCCCCTTTATTTAATATGCTTGACTTGTGTTTGATGGTGAAATGGAATAACTGTAGATACTCAACCTACTTGATATGTCTTGCATTGAGCTTGTGTTGCCCCTGAATGTACTTAAGAGCCTCATAGTCAGAATGAAGTATGAACTGAACTGCTTTAAGGTAGTGTCTCCAATATCCCAAGCACCGAATGATTGCATAAAATTCTTTGTCATAGGTTAAGTACCTTCTCTTAGAGTCACTGTCTCACTAAAGAAGGCTAAAGGCCTACCTTCTAGAGTCAGAACTCCATCAATGCCTACCCCAGAGGCATTACACTCAACCTCAAAGACCTTTACAAAGCATGGCAAAGCAAGAACTAGTGCTTAAGTTAGCTTCTGTTTGATCTTCTTAAAGGCCTACTGTGCCTTTGCATTCCATTGAAATGAGCTTCTTTTGATTGCTTCAATCATAGAGGCCATAATGGTGCTGAAGTTTTGGATAAATCCCCTGTAAAAAGATGATAACCCATAAAAACTCCTCAGATCATGGATGCTTTTAGAAACTAGCTAACTTCTAATAGCTTCCACCTTGCTCTGATCCACTTGTATACCATCGACAGTGACTATATACCGCAAGAAACTGACCTCATGGGTGACGAAGGTGCACTTCTTAAGGTTTCTATAGAGTTTCTCTCTTTCCAAAACCTGAAAAACTTGCGTAAGATGGTTCAAGTGCTCTTCTTCTATCTTCCTGTATATGAGAATATTATCAAAATATATAACCACAAACCTACTAATGAAGGGCCTGAAGACATGGCTCATCAACCTCATGAATATGTTAGGTGTTGTAGACAAGAGAAAAGGCATGACTAACAACTCATATAAACCTTTCTTGGTCTTAAATGCAGTCTTCTACTCATCACCATCCCTGATTTTAAAATGATAGGAGCCACTCCTCAGATACCCTTGAGCGATAAAGCTCATCCAATATATCCTCCAATCTCAAAATAGGATACCTATATTTGATGGTGGTTGCATTGATAGCCCTACTTTCTACACACATCCTCATACTCCCATCCTTCTTTGGTACCAACCAAGCTAGTACAGCATAGGGACTTAAGCTCTCCTTCACCATTCCCTTGGCCATTAACTCCTCAACCCGCCTTTGGATTTCTTGGGTTTCTTCAGGTTTCATTCTGTAGGCTGGTTTGTTGGGTAAGATGGCTCCTGGCATTAGATTAATATAATGCTAAATTGATCTTTTAGGTAGGAGGCCAAGGGGAATCTCTTTTGGAAATACATGGGGGGTACTGGTCCAGAATGGGTTTGGCTAGAGGTGGGATGTTTGGGGTCTCTTCTTGGCTAAAATGGGTTTGGAGAATCTAGCCCCTAAAAGGCCTGAATTAATGCTGTAAGGCTTTAAGGGCAGCCTCCACAATGGTTAATAGCTTTTCATCAGTTTCATGGGTTTTGAGGGTTTGGTTTTGGCATTTGATGAGGTGCTAAGGGGGTCAGAGTGATCCTTTTCCCATTCTTGACAAAAGAGTAGGTGTTCTAGTAGCCATCATAAATCATTCTTCTATCATACAGCCAAGGTCTCCCCAATAATACATGACATACATCCATGGGGATTATGTCACACCAAATCTCTTGAAAGTAATTCTTCTTAACTGAAAATGAAACTGAACATCTGGAATTGACCTGTAAGCCCTTACCTTGATTCAGCAATTAGATGCAGTAAGGGTGTGGATAAACTGATGTTTGTATGCCCAGCTTCTCAATCAAAGTTGAAGAAGCCACATTAGAACAGCTCTCACTGTCAATTATCAATGAGCAAACCTTGCCCTAACTTACACATCTGTCGTGGAATATATCCTCCCTCTACTCATCCTTGGTGTTTCTCTGAACATTAAGGGCCGCCTTGATAACCAGCATTTCTCCTGCATTAGGCTCAGTAAGTACCTCTTCTCCCTCTTGCTCCTTCATCAAGCAAATCTCCCTCTCATCCTCCACTTCTTCCTCCTAGGAATCTTGGTACTCAGCCAGGATAATGACCCTTCTATTGGGACATTTAGAGGTAATGTGTCACAAGCCATGGCATTTAAGACATCTTTTGGGGATAGCAGGATTAAGTGGGGGTGTATTTTATGGAGTTGGGGTCTTTAGAGCAATATGAGTAGAGTTTCCTGTAGGCTTAAGGGTTAGTTGTGGGCTCCCCTTGTTAAAAGTTTGGTTTCTGGGAAAGGGCTTAGGTGGTTCTCTATTGACTACCTTGGGTTCTTCTATTGCTCAACTCTATGAGCCAACACATATACATCCTCAAAAGTGGTGTACTATTACAGTTTAACCACATATGAGTACCTAGGGTCAAGTCCACTAAGATACCTTACTGTGGTCTAATTTTCTGGTTCTTGTAAATCACATTTAATCAAGAGTTTTTCAAAATCTCGAGTATATTCCTTAATAGACAAATTTCCTTGGGCCAAACTATGTAATTGAGAATAGTTGTCTTAAAGGTAAGAGGGGGGTTAGAACCTTTCATGAGCTTGGACTTCATTTTAGTCCACGTTCTGATCTTACTCTTCCTCTTCTTGGCTCGCTTGGCACATAGATTGGTCCACCAGAGTGATGCATACTTCCTCAACCTGAATGCCACGAGCTTGACCTTTTCATCTTTAGGGATGTCTTTATAATCAAAGACCCTCTCAACTATATGCAACTAGTTAAGAAACTCATTAGGATCTAACCTTCCTTCAAACTCTGGGATCTCAATCTTGACGTCAAGGTTAGATTACTTGTGATGGTGCCTTCTGCCTCCCCTTTGCCTTGGTTCAGAATCACTTTCACTAGAGCAAGCAAAGGGGTTGCCTTGACTATCAACCTCTTCCTCATGTGACTGCTTAGAAGAGCTAAGGGATTCTGAATGTAAGGTCCTCCTCTTGGTCTTGATAGATTCTCCCAATTACTTCTTGAGATACTCATTCTATTTCTTAAGATATTCATGGTTCTTCATCAAAGCCTCAAACTTCTCCTCTAGTGACATGCTGCCGCTCATATTGCCTATTTTGGAAAAGGGTTCTTTGTAGGCTGTGTGTTTAGGCTTAAGGGATGTGTTTTGGTTAGGAGAGTAGCCTAAGATCTGATACCAAATATGATGTAGAATAAGTAAGATAGAAAGCAAATTGGAAACACACAACCTGACAGAGAAAGCTAACTTAAATACAATGCACTGAACTGGAATGAAATTGAACTAGAGCAGTGACATAACTTTAGGAATCAAGATAATCTAAACTTGGCTTGGACATAGGCACACCACCAAGACAAATTTATGGCCCTTAGTGTCAATCTGGATACATTCACACCACCAAACCAACAATGAAGACTCACCAGAACACCACTTGTAATGGCCACTTTACACAATAGCTAGAGAGAGTTTGAGAGGAAAAAAGAGCTATACTCAACTTCATATATTCAACCACCGATTACATGCAACTAAAAATACTACTTCTATGCTCAACCATACACTCCCTCTCAACAGCTAAAATAAAAACAGAAATGAACTAAAAACAGCAGGCAGGTTTAAACCAAAACAACCTAAAAACAGCAGCTTTGTCTGATCCTTGACACCTAATTCCTTTGCTAATCTTCATTATTAAGGTGTTAGGCCTTAATAGCATCCAAGTATTAGTAATGATGGCCTTCAGGAGCCATTTACAGCTACTGATTAGGTGATTAGCTTGGGCAGTCAGCAAGTACAGCAGCTAGGTGTCCATTGGGTCAATGGGTGTTTCCTTTGGCTTTGTGGTGGCTAATATATAGCTGATGCTAGCTGATCTAACTTTGCTATTTTAGGCCTTTCTTGATAATATTTTAGACACTTTTTATGCCTTAAACGTGCCTAAGCTAGCTGCTACAAGGAGTCAAAAATTAAGTCTTTAAAATAGTGCTTGACTGGACTAAAATCTGGGTAGTTCATGGCCGTTCTGGCTGGATTTGCTGAGCTATACTAGTGCTTCATTTACTAGCTACAAGTAAGTAAGCAAATGAACAAAGTTACTTCCCAAAAGGGACGTGCTGCTTATTGCATTAAATAACAAAGTTTGGACTGGCTGGGTTAGACAGTATGGTCTGGACTTTGCTTCATGACTTTAAGGACTAATACTTGAACATCCTGGCTAGAATTGACTTCAATGGAGGCCTCCCCATTAGATGGTGGAGTATTTCCTTTATTCTAAGTTACATCTTCCATGTTGAGTTGCTAGGTTTATTGAAGGAAAACATACAATTTGATATAAATCAAGCATAGGGTAGAGAATCCTATCAAAGTTGTTGTTGTGAACCTCAGGAGTATTTTGCATGCTCTCGTTCCTGAAAGAACTTTTTAAAAAAAGAGATAGAGTTTTCACCTTTAAACAACTCTAACGCTCAAGTTAGAGAAGTAAGAAATGGTAGGGCAGGAGTGGACCATAAATGAATGCATAAGCTTAGAAGTGCTTAGATCACTTATCTTAGACCATAATCATAGCTTTTTTATGTATGGATTAGAGATCTCAGAGGTCTTATACTAGAATACTTCCATTGGTCAGATAGAGTTTGTTTTGTTAGTATTCTGATCCTCTAAGATACTTGCCTCTCATTAAAGATTGCACGGAATAAAATCCTTTTTTATTTTCCTTAAAATAAGCTCGAGCACATATGGCTAAAATTGAGGGTTATTGGGCTAAGTTTCCCAATGGATCCTCTTACAATATAAATTTAAGCTCATTGGTAAGAGCTACCTAAACCATTTTCCCCTATTACTCCAATTGATTTTTAGGTGAAGTAGGCCTCAACCTCAATGGCACACTTGACCTACGTACCTCTTATAAAATCACGCATTTTTAGGAGTTACCTTATATCCAAGATGTCTTAAGGTCAATTTTAGGTCCCTTCTATAGTGCCAAGCTCCTTGCTAGGAGAGTTGATCAAATTTATTTCTTAATAAACTTTGATTTAGTTTAAGGAATTTAATCCTTGCTAAAATTTAATCATTTTTTTGGACATTTTTCTTTTGGTCCTTAATTTTCCTTTTCTAATTAGATTCTTTGCCTCCACACATTGACAATCATGGTGCCTATTTATTTCATAGATTTTTAACTTCTCACCACTTCCCCATTTAGTTAATGATAGGTTTAGCTGGTTTCGAGAAGTTTTATGATTGAACAACTAGTAATATGAGGAATCTTTCCTTGCAAAATGAAGGTTTACTTTACGTAAAACACTCCTTCACTTGTCTTGAAGTGTTCATCAAATTCAAACTCGATAGTTCCTTCTTTGGTTAAAGCTTCTTGGTTCATTATCTTACCTGGTTTTCCTTCCAAGTTTTAGTCTTCAAAATCTTTTGACAATAAAGAATTTACTTGACTAGATATTGGTCCCAAGTAAGGCAAGACACCCTAGAGTTGGTGAATAAGGTGATCACAAACAATTACAATTTAAAACTTAAGCACAAAGAATAATAAATATAGCAAACTTAAGGAAGTCGAATAATAAAGTGAAAGGACACCAAGACTGCAGATCAAGAAAGTTGAGCAAGAGTAAAAATAGAATAGAGAGTAAAGCACACATTGATTTTTAATGAGGTTCAACCCTCCAACTAGCCCATGTCGCCATTTAAGTTCCCTTCCTTTGGATTCAAGAACTTGTATGAATCTACTCTAAAATTTGCATAATTTGGAAACGTTCACCTAGGGACCATGACTACAATACACCCTTCAAGAGTTCTCTTGAAGTGATTCCTTCTAAGCCCCTACTTCCGGAGCATGACGCTCTTAGTCAACCCTCTCGTTTACAAGTACCATTCTGATAACCTTCTTGCTTCACACGGAATCTCAAATGTGTGTACGAAGATTACAAATATTTTGAAGTTAACCTTTCAAGAGTATAATAACATTGAGGATAGGAATTAAGCTCCTTGTTGTGTTGTGACTCTCTTTCCTCAGTAAGATCTATATTTATAAGCAATGACAATGACACTGTTGGAGAATACCGAAGATGTAGTCATTGAATGCTTCTTTGTAACAGCTACCAACTAGTTCAAGGGTCTTGGCATTCATCCACTTTTCTAATGATTGCTCCGTCAGCTTTTGGTGTCTTATGGCGTGGAGAGTGGTTCTTCAGCCGTCATTTAATGTGTTAGCTATTGCATTCTTCTTTTTGATAAGGCAAAGGCCACTCTTTCAAGTTTGATATTGACATTCACCATTTCGGGTATTATTGACCTACAAACATCCCTTTCAACAAACATACTTTTAGTTTTTACTTGGTTTGAGATAATTTTCGATCTAGTTTCTAAGCTCCCAAATATAACAAGTTGTTATATCACAAAAACCATAAAGTTAATCTTGATTTTTGAAGATTGTTTAATAAATGATTAGCATGATTATTGATTAATTAAATTATAGACAATCTTAATCATTCCATGTTAGTGTATTATGGTGAATGACTAACGCATAGGGGGTGTTTGGCAGATGATTTTTGGGACGACTTTTTACTCAAAAATAGCCTTTTGGGGTGGTTTTGGCTGTCTCACTAAGTCAAACAACAATTTGGGTTGTTTGGTGAATAACTTTTCAGAATAGCTTTTTCACCCCCAAAAAGTGATTTTTCAAAAAACTAAAGTTTATAGCCTTAAGTTAGTTGTTTAGTTTTTTAATATAAAAGACTAAAATGCATTGATTAAATAACATAAATAAAATTCATATATTCTTTTGCACTATCTCTTCTAAGTTTTAACTTGGACTTTCAAATTCAAATTAGATAGTGATCCACAGTAAACCATACCTTCATAATTTTATTTAGGTCTGATAAAAAGATAAAATCATTAATTCTTACTAGTTTTATATAGTAATATCAATTGTAATGCAAATTTGAATTCTTAATTTATCCCCTCGTTCCAAAAAGAAAAAAAATCAATTCATACTGAAAGAAAGTTAAACTAATAATAAATATAAATTTATCAAAGTGAACAACAAAACAAGGTTGTGTTATTGGCCTTAAAGATCAAATAACTTTGAATGTAGATTGAAAGGAACATTATATTAAAAATCAAGTCATGTATAAATCAATATGAAGATTTAATTCCTATGTGGCACAATTAGTAATAAAACGAGACTATATGAGTGAAGGTAATTTGTACATGTCATGTAAATTTAATTCATATAGAAAACTAAAAAAGCGACCAACTAATTAAAAAAAATAATCAGTAGTAAATGAGATATATTGGCGTAAATGAAATTTTGTCAAATACATTCTATAGAAATAGCTAATTTTACCAAATAAATTTTCTAAAAACAGCCTACTCAAATAGCTAATGCAAATAGCTAATTGAAATAACTAACAGCTAACAACTAACACAAATAGTTAGTAACTAACAACTAACAGCTGTTTGCTAAATAGGGTCATACCTAACTTCTAAGCATGTAATGAACAAATCTTACATCAAAATTTATTCTATGTTTCCTTATGATGGAATTACATATATATGAATAATTTTAATTAATCAACCAGATACATAAATTTTAAAATCAAACAATTAATCAGAGTATCATTAAATTCATTTTAAGCTTAATTCAAATTGTACGAATTTTATGACCCTAACAAGGGTCCATTTTTTACAAGCACACTTGAGTAACCAATCACTCTTGCAACCCAAATATTCAATCATACACAAGCACAATGCACATATCAAAACTCTTAATCTCCATTAATGACACTCACTTTTCATCCCACAATCCGTCAAATAGTGAATTAATCCCAGTGCTTAGTATGCAAGGGAATCATCACCTTAGGAGCCGGGTTAACTAAGTTCCGAATCAATCCCACTTGACTACTTTATTGACTTATTCACATGGGATGCAAGCTTTCCTAGTAGCAGTATTGCCACAAATGGATACTTGTCATTCCCAGCTGTAAGAGTCTTTTTATTTTAATGTTTGTTTTATCTTTGTTTTAAAGTTTTTTATGACCTTTTTTGCCCAAATAAAATCAAAAACAAAAGAAAAGACAAGTGAGGAGATCAACCATTGAAACCTAAGACAATAGTGATATACAAATAAGGACTAGGCTCAGAATTATAAGGCAATGACCAAGTTAGAACTAGGGCATGGAATGTCACACCTTGGACAAAGTTCTATTATGCACATAATACTTTTATATAACCCAATATTAACTTAGAAGGGGTCAAAGTCAATCAAGATAGTACAACTCCCTAGAATCACATAATATAGAAAATCTTTTTGGTCTTTTGAAAATCTTTTCCTTTTCTTTTCAAAAAATTTTAAAGCATAGCTTCCCCCTTACCTACTCCAAAATCACATGATGTTCACATTGTGGGAAAAAGGAGGAGCCTCAAGGACACAAAATCAAAAGAACAAGAAAATAAAGACACTACTCATTATACAAACATATATAAGAGAGTGGAAACAAGGTTATTAGTTCAAGTACCGATTGTCCCCGAATGCCTCTCTCAGTGGATGTTAAGTGAGGTCTAAGGAGTATCAACCATCCCTCATCTAAAACTCAACCCTTTAATGCAAAGGCAATCACAGCTCCTAGGAGCTTATCATCTTCCTACACATACCTCTCAGAAAAATATAGTTAAGAGAACACAAATATGAACACAACAATAATGCACAGTGAATTTTTTAGCGTATTGAAGACTTTGGAATAATTAGCAAAATAACGATAAAAGTTCAGTATAATAATACTCGAAGGCATGTCATCCAGGTTAAAGTAGTAAGGGTCGATGGAGGGATTATACCCTCTACAATTATTCATGGACCCATCAAACTTACTCACACTCCCCTAAAGTTTTTCCGTCGTAATATCCACAACGTCCAAATCATCATTCAAATTAGTTTTTACATAATCATCCGTGGGCTTAACAAGGGAGTACTCAAGGGAAGGATAAGGCAGCAAACAAGCAAGTAAGGCTGAGATTAACTGTAGAGAGATGGGAGATACAAGGCGAATAGCTTGAAGACAAAGGGGTTAAACCTCTATGACAATCTCCTCTAGCTAATTAGATGCACATTTGGCTCATCAGAACTAGACTTAGTCTCATAATTGACACTTTCCTTGGCCTCTACTGAGGGTGCTTGCGAGAAAGAGGGATTAGGGTTAGCCAAACTAGGGACATAGGTGCAAAAGTAGATAAAGAAATTTTTTTCTCCCTTTAAGTCACATACATGATTGTTACCATGAACTGCAGGACTCAAAAGGGAAGAAGAGTCAAGGTCACCTATAAGATAGGCCTCAACCATGGTAAGACCTACACAAAGGTTAGTCATACACCACACTTTTTAGGTTCTGAATCAATTTTAAAAACTGATTAAACATCTTACCTGTCATATGTTCCACTGAATTAAATGCAATTTCTATGTTATTCTCAGTTTTAGCTTTCAATTAAACATATTGGGGCCAGAGTCTGAGTTATGATCAAAAGCATAGCACAAGTCGCACATAGGAGGAAAATGTCAAGGAATGGAAGTGTGAGGAGAATAGGGTGTCATAAAATTTTCCTCATAAAATGACCAAGCATGCAAGGCACATGGATCAGGAAAGGAAATACCACAAGCACCAGTAATATTTTTGAACTTATAAGTATGCCTAGCTACCCACTCGAAATATTGGAAAAGGGTTTCAGTCTCACCATTCGCCCCCTTATTAATCATACTCAAAATTTTCCACTTCCTTACACAATAACCACATTGAACAATAAAATAATGTAGGTGGTGAAAATACCCCCAAAGCAATTCATGCTCATGTTGATGGATGTGGAAAATGGCCATCTTTTTTTTTTTTTCAAAGCTTTTTGATTTTTATGGGTTTCCAATTTCTATGGAAAAGAAAATAGAATGGTAAGATTATAATCTACTAATAAAATTTATGTGACTAATCTACTAATAGAAGTAAAGGAAGTAATCACAATAAACAAATAAAAAGAAAAATAGTAATCTAAATTCAAACCACAGTTGCTGGTAACGACACTAAAAACTTATTACGCTTCTAAAAGGTGTTATAGTAAGTTGCAAGAATACGATTGTCACTTGTAATACTTGAAGACTAAATCAATATTGAACAACAATTGTCAAACACATTATAAAGATTACTAAGTAAATAATAAATTCTAATTAATCAAGAGACAAGAGAGAGAAAAGAGATTACCATAATCGCTAGAAGCCAACGAATAATTTTTAAATCTTCAAGGAGTTTCAATCATGAAAATTCAACATCCACTATAAACCCAAGGCAGTAATGAAAACTGAAACTTTGAATGAAATAATTGTAGGGGACATGAAATTTGAAACTATAATTAAAATTAGATCAAAAAATAGTATTTAATTTCAAACAGAGATAGTAATTAAGCATATAAAAATTTCTAAAACTAGTAAACTAAACCTACAACTATGAGGGGGAGGAAACTGATGATTTACAAGTGCCCCCATCTTGCTATAGTGGAGGTAGCCCTTTATACTTTCCAAATCACATTAGACTTCTTATTACCCACACTAATATTCCACTTTCGAAATTCCATCAAACTTCCAATTTGTTAACCTTATCCACCATCTAAATTATTTTCCCTACGTATTCCGAATTAATTCTTCACACCACCACCTAAACAAACCCCTTTTCCAAATTTTGATCATCATCCATGATAATCAAACAATCAAGTTGTAAATATCAATCCAAGATAATGAAGGAAGCTTCTATGTGATTTGCATTTTCTTTCCTCTTTTCTTTTTTTATGAATCACAATATGATTAGGCTAAGGTGAAACTGGCCCCAAGACTTAATTTTGCACTTGATCACCTCTTTACCTCCACTATTTTATCAAATTATTATTTACTGTAAAATTAAACAAAATCCAAATAGAACTCTAAAATAATCTCGATTATGAGTAAAAACTGCGCTATTAGATGTACTTAATTGGTCCCTTTTGGCGTCCAAATAGTTTTGTAATTAGGCATTTGCAATTAGGCATGTAAGCACACTGAAAAGTAGGTCATATTAATTGCCATGTAAAGACAAGCATAAGTAGTCATAATCAAATGCATGGAAAGCAAGTGTTGAGATGAATAAGTACCACAAGAAGAGTACTTAAGATAATATAT
>NCQS01065024.1:1756-18718 GCA_002740445.1 Pachycereus pringlei
TATTATTACTACTACTACTACTACTACTACTATTATAATTATAATTATTGTTGTTGTTGTCGTTAATCGTTTAGAAAATTTTTGAGTTAATGCTAACTCATCCCATCAAAGCGTTATTCAATTTATTTTGTCATTTTCCGAATTTAATGAGGACGCCCATTTTAAGACGTTTCAACCCAAGCTTAGACTAAACATTAACGCATTTAGGATCGGGAATTTAGTTGTTGTAGAAATTGAGCACAAAAGAGAAAAAAGGAAAAAGGAGTAAAAAGGGGGGTCCTCAGGGTCTCACAGCTGACCCCCATCTCTGCTCCCCTTCTCTTCTTCCTCATGCGACCACCTGGCAGAACCCGCTTGCCTTCTCCTTCCTCCTCCACCTACGTCGCCACTAGGGGGCACAGAAGGGACCATGGTGGTCCCTGTGGCGAGCCAGCACTGCCGCCACGCCACATCTCATCACGAACCCAGAACCGATCAACCACGTTTGTGGCCGACTCTGGATAGCGCTCACGTGCTGGAATCTGGCCAGAACGCCTCAACTTGACCTCCCTTATAAATTGAGCGGTCGAATTCGACCCAAATCGCACATAAAAACCTTCAAATCGGGAGCTAGGGTTTCGGCTTTAGCAAGGCATACAGGCTAGGGTTCGGTCACAGCAGCGTGGGCGTGCATTTGGTGCTAACTGAGTTGTGTTTAAGCTAAATTCAAGTTAGTGTTTCTCTTCTCCTAAATTATTACTACTTTTGAAATCGATTTTGGCCTCAAGTTGCGATGCATGTTAGTTTAAAGTTGGTCAGGTTAACTGGAAAATTGGAAAGTGATTACGTGTGTTTTATTCAACTAAATTCAGGCTTAGATTATGCATGTACAGGCTGGCCAAAAATTGCCCAGAATTAAACTGATTTTATGCTTGAGATGCTACTAAATTAGATCAGAATAATCTCCTTAATTGGTCAAAAAGTATGCCTCGTAGTTTGACAGAATTAGGGTTGAAACCCGAATTGAAAAAGGACCGGGAATGGGGCTGCTATGGGGACACAATTTGTGTTTTTTTTTTTAATGTTTAGCAAATTGGTCTTGTGTGAGGAAACAATGCTTTAAATTAATGCATGCTAATTTAGCAATTCATATTTGAAAATGGCCTTGGAAACGACTTAAGAATGCTTTGAATCGATGCATGTTAAGTTAGTTTGAGAATAGCCTTGAAACGACCTGAGAATGGTTTAAATTGATGCATGCTAATTTGGTTCATTCATGCCTAAAATGACCTTGAAACGACCTAATAACCTTGGTTAAATTGAAATATACTCGAGAGCCTTAATGTGACTAGATTATGCTTTGAAAAATGACATGGACTTGGCATGCTTACTTCCTGACTGCGAGTCATGAAAGCAACAATAGTTTCATGCTTTGTTAATTCACTAGGGTCCCCTGAATGTTCTATATAATTATACATGTTGTAATGTGCCACTGGAAGGATGCTGCTTGCTCGGTAAGTTTATATGTCACTGTTACTTATTTCATCATGATCTTTGTGATAAAATGCTATGATTGCGAAATTGAAACTGAGTTAATAGTTGGATGGCTTGAGGTCGAACTAATGAGAGTTTTTGAGGTTCTTTGTGGTTGGTGTTATGTGAGGAGAGAGCCTGGATTGTGATTGACCGCAATTGTGTGGATTGCGAGTCCATATGTGGATTATTTTGGCAAGTTGAATTATGAAGTGTTTGAATGTATCACATGTGAGCCCCTCCCCTTCATGTCATCAAGTTGTATCATGTGTGTGAGGTTGGAATTTTGAAAAAAGAAGGTTTTTCATGGTTGAAAATAGTAGTAGCCATGCCTATTTGCAAATGATGGCCTATTTTTAGCTGTACGAATGCAGTTTTAAGGCTTAAAGAATTTTAAAAAGTTGTGCGTTGCATGATAATTGATTTCACTGTAAGAGACAACAAACTTATAGCTGATATGGCCATAAGCTTTAAATTGGCTAAGATATCATGCTTAGGGATAATAAGATGGGAGTGAACTTGCTAGAACGGGAGAATCCCTAGCCTAGGGAGTAGTCTTAGTAGCAGGAAACCCTAGAACACCCTGACGAGGGTGTAGATCCAATTATGTAGCTATTACAGGAGTAAGAGCTTAGCGTGAGCGATAGTCTCACTAGGGGGTTGAGAATAGATGTCACCCAACCAGCATATTATGGTGATCTTATGTCTAGAGTATTTTCCTAATAAGTAAGAAAATTAGTCGGCATTTCGCCATTTAAGTATTTCAGGAAAAGAAAGATTTTAAGGGCCATTAAGAGGCCAGTTCGAATAAGATTCGAGAAGCTTATAAGGGTCATTAGAGGACCAATATGAAAGACACTCCTTTTTAAAGAATATGACCCTCAAGAGGCTAAGTAAAGTATTTTTAAGAAAAAGAAAGAAAGCTTCCTGTGCATATCCTACGCGTATCTTATTAATATGATTTCAAGTAGGGTTTGAATGAAATTTCAAATAAAGTATAGCTATATCCTTATAATGCATCGAGCATATAAGTTTTTAAATGCGCATATTCTGTGAAAGAAACTTCCTTGCATGATCTTTGCTCCATGTGTTTAAGCATATCTCATAAATGATTAGACAGACAAGGCATGAATTACACATTATACCATATAGCCTAATAGTTAGGAATTAGTGAAATTCTGTACGGTTTAATATGATAATAGCACTACTTAAATGCGCGATTTGTAGCTATTATTGGTATTATTGCCTGTAACCATTTTGGTTTTAAGGAGTTAAGGAACGTTCAATGAGTAAGTGCTTGCTCACTCCAATTCTTTTCCCCTTTTTTCCCCAGGTGATGATTAAACAAGCGTGTTTGCTGCCTAGCGTAGACTCGCCAGTAGTCACCTGAAAAGTCTTTTGAGAAGTTACATTTTGTCGAGCTGCATTTTGTCAAGCTGCTTGTCTTCTTCCTTTGGTTGAAAGAATGTTTTATGTAAGCATATAGAAGACTATAAGTTGTGTCTCAAACCTTATAAATGATTCGAACATATGTTGTGTAATACGATAAGCCACAACACGAGGTGCGTGACTCATGGGGAAACTCCTAATTCCTTTTGAACTCTATTGTAATATCATCAGGTATGCCTTAAGATCAAATCACAACTTTTACAAATGTTGCAAATATAGGCAGAACTCTTGCAGTTTTGCTCTAGAATTCCTAAACTAGCTTAAAGTTAGGTTGAATTTCTAGGAAGTTTCCAGCTATGTCAGCCTTAGAGGTCTCCCCTAGGAGATCCTGGCAGTCTGACGCCTCTCGTGGGTGGAGGGGTGTTACAAATGTGATATGTTTTTGGCTTACGTTATGTCTATCAAATATAATAGTGTATTTGGATTTATCTCCATGTGCACCAAGTAATCTTACCAATCCATCAAGAAAGAAACTCGATTCTTTCTCACATTCCTTCTCTACAATGGCATATGTAAAAGGAGATTGTTCGTTGCTGTCGTCTAAAGCCCTTATAGTTATAGCACCCCTCTAAAAGGGCCTTTGAGATGATATGCATCTGCCCCCATTAGTGGCCTACAGTATTTGAAGGACCCTTGAATTGTTGCCCTTGCACATATGAGTAGGTGTTGGAAAATTGGGTTCCTGCTTGGCTCCTCTTATTGCATTCATACGATGAAACAAACTGAACCTAGGTTTTGTTTTTTAAATTCTTCAATATAATCTAGGAGTTTCTTAAACTCTTTGTCATGTTTTCCCTCCATTATGGCTTTCATGATTTTTCTTTCCCTCCAACAAATATAGTTAGGGACACGAATGCCAAATGTCTTCAATGTATAATCTTCCATTAGTTTCTATTTTTTTTGCATGCCTTGAAAATCGAAAGCATTAATTGCGCAACCCATGCTGATGTGGTTGTCCTATTGTACTTAAGTCTCCCATAGTTATGGTTGCCTTTTATTATTTTTACCATCTAAGTCATCCTGTCTATCGATACACTGCAATGAATCCTCCAATTAAATTAAGTTTTAGCACACTTTTGTGTGCATGTACCTTTTTCATTTTTTATTTTTTATAACAAAATCCACTCTTGAATACAATAATCTTTAACTACAATTAGCAAGTCCTATTTGTAGGTGAACAAGTGGTCAGGTTGTAAACTAATACTTCCATCTTTATTTCGAGATCACATAACTCCTTTCTTTAAGACCTTAGCTATTTTGTTAACCACAAGCAACTCATCTCCATCCTCATCAATTAATTTTGTCCCAAACCTCATCCTTTGTTCAACCTCAACATCTATGTCTAATTCATCATCCAAGCCACTGGAAAAAGTTTTATTTTCAAGTGATATACCATCTCGTTCTGATAGTACATTCTCAGCATTAGCATTAAAGTCCTGATCTTGACTGCCACTCTCACTGTCGCTCTTAACTGTAGTAACATTCCCTCTATTTTGATTGTTATCTATCAACTCTTCACCACTTTCATAGAGGTAAGGCGCAAGTTCTGGACTATAAGTATGCACATTAAAGTCAATTAATTTTTTAAGTGATAGTGCCGAGATGGGCAACTCACTCTAAGTTTTATAAGAAATGTGTGATGGTTGTAGGTTGCCCCTTGTTGAAGTTGTACTTGATGAAGTAGGTATGGATAAAGTGAAAATGAGTTTTCATGTGGTCTGCTGGATAGTCTTTTGATGCGACTGGGTCTGAAAACAGTTAGGCAGAGCGATACAATCGAGTAGCCACGATGTGGATACGTTGGATAGACTCCTTTAGGGCACACTATCCTCATGGCTAGCAGGCTACAATGCTCAGGATGAAGGAGCTAGTGGATGAGGAGCCCACATGGAATACTCCCTGACTATCAGATTGGGAGAACTATTAGCCCCTAATGAATCTGAAGACTCGAATGAGCCAATGATTAACTACCCTTCTGTGGATGATTCCTCAGATGATGAGCAGCGTAGGGCGTGAATTGAGGTTCACTAATGTGTGTACTATATTCGAATAAGCCATAGCTAGTTGTTTTCCTTGTTTTTCTAAGGCATTAGTGTACCGGGAGTTCCTAGGTAACTTCCAAGTCTAGGGTTTCCTTTGAGTGAATGAATCTGTAGGGGTGTTTACCCCAATGTTTCATAAATATGTGAATGTGTGCCTTCAGTAAGAGTGAGGTGTACTTGTGCGACGCTAGGTAGGATCGCACCAATGTTTTAAACTATAAATTTTATTTAATATCGTATTATGCCTTTAAATAACTTCATCAAACTTATCTTTATGCATAAAACTAAGCAACTTTACATAAACAGTTGTGTAGGCAATGACTCCCCGAAGAGAACCAGTGGGGAACCAACCGCCATGCACAAGATATGCCAATTTAATAAACTGAAACCACCTAAGTTTGGTGGTGGAATTGACCCCCTAGCATATGAAGAGTTGCTCAGAAGGATGGAGAACCTATTTGAGGTGATGGAATGCTTTGAAATACTCAAAGTACGTCTAACCACCCATTAGTTTAGAAGGGAAGCCGAATTCTAGTGGGGAACCATCAAGCCCCGAGCTGGTGAGCCAGCTTTGACTTAGGAGCAGTTAAAAACTCTTATGGATGCTCAATACTACCTTCGTGACATGAAAAGGGCTAAAGAAGAAAAGTTCTTATGCCTTAAACAGGGCAAATGAGCATAATGGAGTATGCGGCGAAGTTCAACGAGCTTAGCTGCTTTGCACCCAATCAGGTTGCCACCGAAGAAATGAGAATTGATCATTTTGAGCAAGGCTTGAAGGGACAAATAAACCAAATGATGGCTGGATATGTTTTTGCCAACTTTCAAGAGATGTACCAAAGGGCCGTAAAGATAGCCCAGGTTATAGAAGAGACTGAGGCTGAGAGCTGACAATTGGGCCTAGCCATAAGAAAATTTAGCCCAGGAGGGTCCAACTCTCAGGGGAATAAGAAGTTCAGGAAATTCAACCCTCAGAAGGACCTGGGCAAAGGAAAGCAAGCCAAGCTATGGCAAGAGATAGAACACTACAATCAGTGTGGGTGTATGCATTACAACCTGTGTAACTACGGTAGGCGAAGATGCTGCGGGTGTGGTGCAATGGACCATAAGATCGCGAACTGCCCCAAGGAGGCGTGGAAGCATCAAGGCGACATGCAAGGTTCAGGCATAAAAACTAATCCAGTCACACAAAGAGGCTGCCCTCCTATAAATGCAACCTCGGGAGCCAACCGAGCTGGAAAAAAATCTGCAAGCAGGTGGCCGAGTGTTCTGCCTAAAGGGTGATAAGGCAGAGAATCCCATTATCGTCGTATTAGGCACTCTTCTTGTCAGCCACCTTTACTCTCATGTTTTATTTGATTTGGGAGCCACACATTCTTTTGTAAATCCTGTTTTTGCAAAGAAGCTCGCCAGGAAGCCTGACAAGATAGATGTGTAACTACATGTAACCACTCCCATAGGATCTATGTATCACACTAATATTGTTTTTAAAGATTGTGCTATTAATTTGGAAGGGAGAATCCTCCCTGCAGATCTAGTACAATTAGGTAAACAAGGTTGGGATGTTATCCTTGGGATGGACTCATTAACTAAGCATAAAGTAACCATTGATTATGAAAAGAAGCTAGTTACCTTCTCAACCCCTGAGGGAGAAAGGATGACCTTCAAGGGAAGTGGCCACCAAGTGACCGTCCTAACTAAATCTACCATGCAAGCATTTGGGATGCTGGAGAAAGGATGTCAGGGTTATCTGTGTGCAATTGAGGCAACAGAACAAAAAGACCCAGACTTGAATGAAATTTTGGTAGCAAGAGAGTTCCCCCATGTATTCCAAGAGGTACCAGGGTTACCACTCGATCTAGAGATCGAATTTTCCATTGAGCTTGTGGACAAAACTATCTCAATATCCAAGCACCCTATCAAATGGCACCTGCTGAACTAGCAGAGTTAAAAACCCAATTATAAGAGTTACTAGATAAGA
The DNA here is from genome assembly GCA_002740445.1 of Pachycereus pringlei. Classification (NCBI taxonomy): domain Eukaryota; kingdom Viridiplantae; phylum Streptophyta; class Magnoliopsida; order Caryophyllales; family Cactaceae; genus Pachycereus; species Pachycereus pringlei. The sequence goes on from NCQS01065024.1 coordinate 8,741, forward strand.
GGTAAATTCATCCTAGTGTCTCACCCTGGGAAGCAGCAATACTCTTTGTAAAGAAGAAAGATGGGAGCTTGAGGTTATGTATTAATTATCGGGAGTTAAATAAGGTGATAGTCAAGAATAAGTACCCACTCCATAGAATTGATGACTTGTTTGACCAACTAGCCAATTCTACAGTGTTCTCAAGGATCGATTTGAGATCGGGGTACCATAAGTTAAAGATTAAGAAAGAAGGTGTACCCAAAACTACCTTCCGTACATGATATAGCATTATGAGCTCTTAGTGTTACCGTTTGGGTTAACTATTGCCCCCACCTCCTTTATGGACTTGATAAGTAGGGTCTTTAAGCCCTTCCTTGACAAGTTCATAGTGGTATTCATTAATGATACCCTAGTGTACTCCGAAAGTAAGGAAGAACATACAGGCCACTTACTAATAGTGTTGAAAACACTAGAAGAACACGAACTATATGCCAAGCTTAAAAAGTGCGAGTTTTTACTAGAAAAAGTGCAATTTTTAGGTCATATAGTGACTAAAGAAGGCACTTTGGTGGATCCCGCTGAGGTAGTGGCCATTGTGAATTGGCCAAGCCCACAACTATCTCCAAAGTACGAAGCTTCCGAGGTATGGCTGGTTACTATAGGAGATTCATTGAGGGATTTTCTAAACAAGCCTTGCCTATCACCAAACTACTTCAGAAAAGCAATAAGTTTGAATGGACAGGGGAGTGTGAAGATAGCTTCTAGGGGCTAAAGAGGTAACTGGTATCCACACCAATACTAGCAACATCTGAAGGCAATGAGGGGTTCGTAATCTTCAGTGGCACATCCAAGAAGGGACTGGGATGTGTTCTAATCCAAAAGGGCAGAGTTATTACCTACGCCTCCCACCAATTGAAGCTATATGAAGAAAATTACCTAACACATAACCTAGAATTGGTTGCAGTCATGTTTGCCCTGAAAATTTGGAGACACTACCTTTATAGAGTAAGGTGTGGAGTGTATGCTAGTCATAAGAGTCTGAAGTATACTTTTACTCAGAAAGAGTTAAATATGAGGCAGAGAAGATGGTTAGAACTCTCGAAAGATTATGACATGGAGGTTAAATATCACCCTGGTAAAGCAAACATAGTGGCTGATGCCTTGGGCCAGGAGCCTACCGGTTCGATGGCCTGCCTGCTCACACAAGGAAAGAGGCTCTTGAGAGAGCTCGATACGCTACAAATAGAGATAGTACTACCAGTGAATGAAAGCTATTTAGTAGCACTTCAAATCTCTTCTCCATTGGTTGAACAAATCAAGCAGTATCAAAAAGATGACCCTGAACTGATGAAGATCAGGAAGAGTGTAGAAGAAGGAAGGAATAAGGAATTTTCAATGCGAAATGAAGTGCTTTGGCATGGAAGCAGACTATGTGTTCCAAATGTAGCAGCTCTCAAAATGGAGCTATTAAAAGAACCACACAACTCCACACTTACTACTCACCTCGGAGGTACAAAAATGTACCATGACTTGAAACCCATTATTGGTGGAATGGGATGAAAAGAGACATTGCAGACTTCGTGGCTCGACGTATCACCTATCAAAGGGTAAAAACTGAGCATTAAAAACCTGGAGGACTATTACAACATTTACTGATCCTCGTGTGGAAACGGGAGCACATTATCATGGATTTTGTTATTGGAATGCCAAAAACCACCAAGCAACATGATAGTGTTTGGGTAATAGTAGATAGGCTGACTAAGGCTACATACTACTTAGCCATTAAAATGACTTTCACCTCTGAGCAACTAGTTGATTTGTACATCAAGGAGATAGTTAGATTGCATGGCGTGCTGCTCAGTATTGTATCAGACTGTACTACCAAGTTTATATCCACATTCTGGCATGATTTTCCAAGAGCAATAGGCACAGAACTACGTTTAAGTATAGCCTTCCACCCTCTGATAGATAGACAATCAGAAAGAACCATTCAAACCCAGAGGGCATGTTGAGGGCCTGTGCACTTGATTATGATGGGACTTGGGATCATGACCTGCCTTTGGTCGAGTTTGTATACAATAATAGCTACCACGCCAGTATTGGCGTGGCCCCTTTTGAGGCATTGTATGGTAGACGTTGCAGAACTCCTATTTATTGGAATGAAGTAGGAGAAAGGGAACCCTCCAAGGGAGAGCTAATCAATCAGATGATTGAAATAGTCAAGACAATTCGTAAGAGACCACAACTTGCCTAGAGTAGGCAAAAGAGCTACGCGAATGTTAGGAGAAGGCCACTATAGTTTGAAGTTGGGAATCATGTGTTTCTGAAGGTACCTCCACTCAAGGGGAGCATAAGGTTTGGGCAAAAAGGGAAGCTGAGCCTAAGATTCATTGGACCATTCGAGATTCTGTAGAAAGTGAGACTGGTTGTGTACCGATTGGCTTTACCACCCTCACTGCAAGGCATACACAATGTATTCCATGTATCCAGTCTCTGGAAGTATGTTCCAGACCCAAATCATGTCATATGATATGAACCTTATAGGTCATAGAGAACCTCATGTATGTGGAAGAACCCATTTGAATCTTAGAAAGAGCGGAGAAAAAGCACAGAAACAGGAACATTTCATACGTCAAGGTGCTATGAAAACACCATAAAGTGGCGGAAACATCCTGGGAGCTAGAAAGCAAAATGCATGAAAAGTACCCGACGTTATTCCTACCAGGTAAGCAAATTTCGAGGACGAAATTCTTTGAAGGGGGAGAGCGTAAGGGTTGCACTTTGTTTCTGTTGGTGGCTAACTGTTTCAGTTGTTAAGTTTACCAAGCTACCTTTTAATTATTTTTCATCAGGAATATTATGTCATCTGTGTGCGAATTTGACAATTAATTTTACTAAAAAAAACATCGTTATTAATATTATTATTACTGTTATCGTAAATCGTAGAAAATTTTTGTGTTAATGCTAACTCATCCCATCAAATCGTTATTCGATTTATTTAGACATTTCCCGAATTTAATGAGGACGTCGATGTTAAGACGTTTCAACCCAAGCTTAGACTGAACGTTAACGCATATAAGATCGAGAATTTAGTTGTTGTAGAAATTGAACACAAAAAGGACAAAAAGGGAAAAGGAGTAAAAAGACGGGGTCCTCGAGGTCTCACACCCGACCCCCATCTCTACTCTACTTCTCTTCTCCCTCACACGATCACGAGGTAGAACCCGCTTGTCTTCTCCTTCCTCTTCCACCCACATCGCCACCAGGGAGCACAGGAGGGACCACGGTGGTTCCTGTGCATGACCCAGCACTGCCGCCAACTCCGTCATCCTCTTCTCTCCACATCTCTTCGCGAACCCAGAACCAATCGACCATATTTGTGGCTGACTTTCGACAGCGCCCATATGCCAGAATTTGGCCGGAACACCTCAACTTAACCTCCCTTATAAATTGAGGGATCGAATTCAACCCAAATCACACACAAAAACGTTCAAATCGGGAGCTAGGGTTTCGGTTTTAGCAAGGCATATAGGCTAGGGTTCGGTCACAGCAGCTTGGGCGTGCATTTGGTGCTAACTGAGTTGGGTTTAAGCTGAATTCAGGCAAGTGTTTCTCTTCTCCTAAATTATTAGTAATTTCAAAATCGATTTAACCCTTAAGTTGCAATGCATGTTAGTTTGAAGTTAGTCAGGTTAACTAAAAAAGTGGGGAGTGATCATACACGTTTTATTCAACTGAATTCAAGCTTAGATTATGTATGTATAGGCTGGCCAAAAACTACTTAGAATTGAACTGATTTTTTACCTAAGATGCTGCTTAAATTAGGCCAGAATAATCTCCTTGGTTGGCAGAAAGTATGCCCTGTACTTTGACAGAATTAGGGTTGAAAACCGGACTAAAAAAGGATCAAAAATGGGGCGACTATGGGGATAAAATTTGTGGTTTTTTTAATGTTTAGCAAATTGGGTATTATATGAATAAACAATGCTTCAAATTGATGCGTGCTAATTTCATAATTCCTGTTCAAAAATGGCCTTTGAAATGACTTAAGAATGCTTTGAATTGATGCATGTTAAGTTAGTTAATTCATGTTTGAGAATGGCCTTGAAACAACCGAAGAATCCTTTAAATTGATGCATGCTAACCTGATTAATTCATGCCTAAAATGACCTTGAAACGACCTAATAACCTTGGTTAAATTAAAATGGACTCGAGAGCCTTAATAGACTAGATTATGCTTTGAAAAATGACATGGACTTGGCATGCTTACTTACTAGCTGTGAGTTATGAATGCAATGATAGTTTTATGCTTTGTTAATTAACTTGGGTCCGCTGAATGTTCTATATAATTACATATGTCATAATGTGCCGCTGGAAGGATGCTGCTTGCTAGGTAAGTTTATATGTCGCTATTACTTTTTTCATTATGATCTTTGTGTTAAAATACTATGATTGCAAAATTGAGATCGAGTTGGTAGTTGGATAGCTTGAGGTTAAACTAATGAGAGTTTTTGAGGCTCTTGCGGTCGGTGTTGTATGAGGAGGGAGCGTGGGTTGTGATTGACCGCAACCCTGTGGATTGCGAGGCCATGTGTGGCTTATTCTACCAAGTTAAATTATGAAGTGTTTGAATGTGTTACATGTGAGCCCCTCCCCTTCATGTCGTTAAGCCTTATCATGTGTATGAAGGTGGAATTTTGAAAAAAGAAGGCTTTTCGTGGTGGAAAATAAAAGTAGACATGCTAATTAGCAAATGGTGGCCTATTTTTAGCTGTACGAATGCAGTTTTAACGCTTAAAGAATTTTAAAAAGAGTGCTTTGCATGATAATTGATTTCGTTGGAAGAGACAGCAAACTTATTAGCCGCTATAGCCATACACTTTAAATAAGCTAAGATATCATGCTTAGGGACAATAAGATGGGAGTGAACCTGCTAGAAAGAGGGAATCCCTAGCCTATAGAGTAGTCTCAGTTGTGGGAAACCCTAGAAGACCCTGACAAGGGTGTACGCCCAATTATATAGCCTTCCCAGGAGTAAGAGCTTAGCAGGAGCAATAGTCTCACTAGGGGTTGAGAATAGATCTCACCCAGCTAGCACATTATGATAATCTTACGCCCAGAGTATTTTCGTAATAAGTAAGAAAAGCAGTCAGCATTTCGCTATTTAAATATTTCAGGAAAAAGAAAGATTTTAAGGGCCATTAAGAGGCCAGTTTGAATGAGATTCGAAAAGCTTATGAGGGTCATTAGAGGACCAATACAAAAGAGATTCCTTCTTAAAGAATATGGGCCTCAAGAAGCTAAGTAAAGTGTTTTCAAGAAAAAGAAAGAAAGCTTCCTGTGCATATCTTATGAATGAGATTCCAAGTAGGATTTGAATGAAATTTCAAATAAACTATAGCTATATCCTTGCAATGCATCGAGCATATAAGTTTTTAAATGCGCATTTTCTGTGAAAGAAAGTTCCTTGCATGATCTTTGCTCCATGTGCTTTCGCATCTCTCATAACTGATTAGACAGACACGGCATGAATTACGTATTATACCACACAGCTTAATATTTGGGAATTAGTGAAATTCTCTACTATTTAATATGATAATCGTACTACTTAAATATGTGAAATGTGGCTATTATTGGTATTATTGCTTGCTAACTGTTTTGGTTTTGAGGAGTTGAGGAACGCTCACTGAGTATGTGGTGGCTCACTCCAATTATTTTCCCCTTTTTTCCCAAGGTGATGATTAAACAAGCATATTTGCTACATGGTGTAGACTCGCCAATAGTTGCCTGAAAGTCTTTTAAGAAGCTGCATTTTGTCAAGCTGCCTATCTTCTACTTGTGGTTGAAAGAATGTGTCATGTAAGCATGTAGAAGGCTCTGGGCCATGTCTTGAACCTTGTAAATGATTTAAACAATATGTTGTGTAATGGCATAATCCACAACCCTAGGTGTGTAACTGGAGGGGAAAATCTTAATTCCTTTTGAGCTTTATTGTAATATCATTAAGTGCTCCTTAAGTTCAAATTCGAACTTTTACAAATATTACAAATATAGGTGGAACTCTTGCAGTTTTGTTCCAGGATTCCCTCACTAGCTTAAAGTTAGGTTGAATTTCTAAGAAGTTTCCAGTTATGTCAACCTTAGGGGTCTCCCTGGGAGATCCTGACAGTGTAACACCTCTCGAGGGTAAAGGGGTGTTACAACTAAATTTTGAATATAATACGTTTCTGGATTACCTTATGTCTATCAAATATAATAGTGTATTTGCATTGATGTCCCAGTGCACCAAGTAATCTTGCCAACCCATCAACAAAGAAACTCCATTGTTTCTCAATTTCCTTCTCTACCATAGCATATGTAAGAGGAAATTATTCATTGTTGTCATCTAATGCCCTTGTCGTTAGCATCACCCCTCTCAAAGGGCCTTTGAGATGACATGCATCTATCCCTAGTAGTGCCCGCAGTATTTTAAGAACCCTTGAATTGCTGCCCCTACACATACGTAATAGCCCAATCCTAAATCATGTTTATTTGTTTCATCAAGCCATGTTATTAATTGAAGAAAACTCCATGCCCATGTCAGTCCAACAAAACACTCGAGTCCTCCTTAGTGCTCAAAAGCTCCATTCCAAGGGACTTGGCCCGCGCATTGATTTAGAGCTCCAATTTAAAGGCCATCCTAAGCACTTAAGATTTGTTACTCTCCTATTTTGGGAAGGTCAAGAGGCCTTTTAAGTGGTTTAATCATGAAAATGAGGTTAAACCCACGGTAAGAATAAGTTGAGCTCAAAACAGTAGCATGCTCCCAAACTTCCTAGAAGCCAGCGCACATACCCGGTTTTGCAAGCTTGATTACTCAAGCTTAAATTGGACTTAAAGGTTGAAAATCCACTTTTTGAAATATGTCATCTTGAAGCACATGCAAATAGTTCTAGGTTAGGTCATTAGGTAATAGGTCAATTGGAGCCATTTTTAAGATGCTGCAAAAACTGTCCCAGCCTGCACATGCTGTACCTTTTGGCCAATATCTCACAAATGGGAGCTCCAAAGTTCTACCAACTTGAGCCACATGAAAGCTTACTTCCTAAGCTTTCTAGAAAGGGTTGCCAATTTGGGTAAGAGACGTAGGAGATATAGCTGTCTGAAGTTAGAATTTGTAATTTGAAAAGCTGCTGACAAAAAGCACAAAGCACTTTTCAGCTTTTGTTGCTTTTTGGTTTCCACTTTCTTTATGGACGGTTATAAGGCCCCTTTTCCCCTTCGTTTCATATTGTTAAAGGCTCGCATTATATAAGGGAGGCCTTAGGTTGTAAGAATTCAGATTTGAATGATATGCAATAGCTCAAAGCTTTCTCGCTTAAAAATTTCATTTCTCTTTATCCTTGTTTCCAAGGTGGTGAGTCTTGAATGGAACCTTTATAGAAGTGTTGGTGGCCAAGCCTTTAGGCATTTCTTGGTGGTTCCTTTAAACTAAGTCATATCTTATGCACAAGGGAAATTTGCAACTAAACTCAAGCAAGGTACATCCGGCTCCTCTAGGTCATGCTCCATTTGGTATTAGAGCTAATCTAGTTTGGTGTTCTTGAGTTTATATCACATTCCCTTACTTTGGTTTCATCCTTGTCAAGCTTTTTCCTTTCGCCCTTGTTATGAAAACCGTGGTGAAGCTACACCTCTCCCTACCTTGACCTATCCCACTTTTTCTTCTCAAAATAATCTTGACTAAACACTTTCTTAGGCCTACAAACCCTTAACCCACACTTGATTTCCCTACGAAAAAACCCCTCTTTTACTCCTCAAAAAACCCCACAAAACAACCCAAAAACAACCTAAACACAATCCCCAACCAAAACCCTTCAAAAGGCTTCTGACCATAAAACCGTGCAAACCCGACCAGAACTTGGGCATAGCCACCCTATGCCTCTGGGCACAACCGTGCCATCCCTCCCTAGTGGCAAAACACTAGCACGACCACCCCGTGCCCATAAGCATGACCACCCTGTGCCTATAAGCACGACCACCCCATGCCTATAAGCATGACCGTGCCTCCCTTCCCCAGCCTATTTCTGCACCATGCTTTCCCTAGCACAACCGTGCCCTCTTCTTTCTGAGCCCTTAACCTCTTCTCTCCTCCTTTCCCATTCCACCATGTCTTATAAAGAAAACTCCTCCACGGACTCTCCGCAACCGGCAAGAGTGCCAAGAGGTATGAGCTTGGAACAAGCTCCTATCATGAGATAGGATAATGCCATTGTAGCCTTGCAAAAAAGTGTGAGGCAAATTAGTAGGCAACTTGAGCAAATAACAACCCAATTAATAGCCCAGCAAGGAGGCCTAAGAGGCCAAGAGCTAAGTGATCATATAGATGAACAAGGCTTCTCTAGTGACTCAAGTATAAGAAGCAATCCAAGAAAGGGAGGTAGGAGACCTCCTATGGATGAGTTTAGAGACGCGAAGGTAGAACCTCCGGAGTTCAATGGCAACTTGAACCCCGATGAGTACCTTAAGTGAATTCAAGCTACGGATATAATCTTTGAAGCTAAGGGCTATGATGATGAAAAGAGTTTTAAGGTTGCTAGCCTTGAACTCACAATGTATGCTTCATTGTGGTTTGAGAACATCAAGAAGCAGTGGGCTAGAAAAGGCAAGAGAAAGATCAACTCATGGGAGAAACTTTAGACTCTAATGAACAAAAGGTTCCTTCCTGAAAGCTACAAGCAAGCTATCTACAACCAACTCTTCTCACTCAAGCAAAACAACATAAGTGTGGGTGAGTACATGAGGGAATTTGAGTAACTCCTCTTGAGGGGAGGTATCCATGAACCCCAAGAACAAACCGTAGCTCAATTTCTCAATGGGTTAAAACCCCTCATTGCTAAAAAGGTGGAACTCCAAACTTATTTCACCTTAGATGTTGTTTTTAAGCTAGCTCTCAAGGTTGAAAAGTGAAGAAAAGAGAAGAAGGTCTTCACTGAACCTTTCCCCAGGGATCAAGTGAGTTCAAAACCCCCTTTCAAACCCTTCTCTCATTCTAAACCTGAGAGCTCCTCACGGTTTAATAAGGGTAAAGCCGTGACTCTTCCTTCTCCAAAGGGATTGCCTAAAAGGCTTGAAGGGAAGAAGTGCTTTAAGTGTCTAGGATAATGTCATTTCCAATATGATTGCCTAAACCAAAGGGTCATGGCCATATAAGTAGTAGAAGAGGTTGATGCTTTATTGATGGAGGCCAAAGGAGAAATTCATGAAGTGGAATCGGATGACATCGAGGAAGAGACTTCACTTGATGCTGATGAAGGCGAACTACTTGTCTTAAGGAGGTTATTACATACCTAAGACACTCCTCATGACAAGGCTCAAAGGGAAATGATCTTTCATTCTCAGCGTACCATCCAAGATAAGGTGTGCAACTTGATCATCGATAGAGGGAGTTGCACCAACGTGGCCTCTACTATTCTTATTGAGAAGCTTAGCATTTCTACTATTCCTCATCCGAAGCCTTATTCTTTGAAGTGGCTTAATGACGGCGGAGACATTAAGGTAACCAAATAAGCCCTTATCTCCTTTTCAATTGGAAAGCAATATAGGGATAATGTCCTTTGTGATGTGGTGCCTATGAGTGCTTATCATAGTCTTTTGGGTCGACCTTGGCAATTTGATAGGCATGTTATGCATGATGGTTTCAAGAACACATATTCTTTGATCATTGATAAGAAAAAGATTGTTCTAAGCACATTACCTCCTAACCAAGTCCACAAAATTAAGCCTGGGGAGGGAAGTGAGAAAAAGAGAGACCTTCTCATGTTCAGTGAGACATGGGTTGACAAGGCTTTAAGAAAGGGTAAGCAAGTTTTAGCTTTGCTCATGCTTGAAGGCAACAAAAGTGAGGAAGTAACTACCTTACACCCTATGATCTGCACCCTTATTTCCCAATATCAAGATGTCTTTCTAGAAGATTTACCACCCGGCCTCCCACCAATTCGAGGCATTGAGTACCAAATT
>NCQS01065035.1:366-13040 GCA_002740445.1 Pachycereus pringlei
CACCTCTAATACTTAGATTTTGTTTAGAGTTGGCACCTTTTTTTAGTATTTAAAGCAATTTTATGAGATTGTGCAAGAAGATTAATAACTAGAGAAAATTGGAAAATGTGTATGAAATTATGAAGTCGGGCATGAAATTGAGCAACTTGGTTGAATTGTGTTGATACTGAAGTCCACTTATTAAAGTAAGAGAAATAGTCTAAGCCACGCCCACGTGCAATCTGCAACTCATCCAAAGTACCCAGATTACGGAAGCCCAACTCAGTATCATGCTACATCCCAACATAAGAAAAACGAAAAGAAAATGAAAAGGTAGCCGGCAGCCTGAACCAATTTTCAGCTGCATAAGCCTTGTTCCATGTGAGTCCAGCTCGACGGTTCAGTGACTTACAAGAAAACAACGTATCTCTGTAGTTCATGCCCGTTGTGTTTGCTACCACGAAATTCATACAAGATCAACTATCGTTATTGGCCACATATCCATCACATTGCCATGGCCAACAAGCTAAAACAGAAGCCCACTGCACCCTAACGCCAAGCAAATAGACCATGATGCCAATTAGGAGAAGCATGATGGCTCATGGTTTAACTCAAGTGAAAAAAATCAGCTGGCTAAGTCCCTCACCCATTCCTGTACCTATGCTCCAGGGTCCAATGAAAAGATGTTTCTAAAAACCATACAACTTTTGGATGTTTACATGAGTCAAATTCGTGGTGTACTTGGGGTCCAAGAATGAGTCCTCACAAATTTTGGTAATTTTCTTCTAAATTATACAAAATTTGGAGAACAAAAGAATGTTGGATTAATTTGGCCCGCAGACTTGACTTAGAAAATCTGAAGAATTGGTTGTGGGACTTAGGCATCAGGAAATTGCAATTCAGATAGTTAAGGGGGTTGGTACTTGTACAATCAAAGTTTTGGGTACCTTACAAATAATCAATTCTTCTCCCTCTTAGCTCTAATATTAGGTTCTGGTATTCTCATAGATTATTGCAATTTATGTTAGTCTTTCAATTTGAGTTTAATGCAATTTTTCTAGTTTTAATCTCTATGTTTACTGAAAATTTCTTTTACCAAAAGTTCTCTTGGGTTTATGGTGGATGTTGATTTTTCATGGTTGTAACTCCTTGAGGGTTCAAACTTTCTCAACTGTTTTTAAGGGATTATGCTAATTACTTTCCTTTGTCTTGAACACAGATGAATTCTATTTCGATTTTATACCCTATTTTCCGATTAGATTTTGTGTAATTTTCTCGAGGTTCTTCATTATTTTTAAAAATAAAGTTTTGTTTTGGTTGTCTGGTAAGTTCAATAGTAAGTGGTCATGTAATAGTAAAAGTTGAATTCAACCCACATATATGGATAACCTGTATAATGCTACAATAATGGTTGTACACTTCTTGCTTAATTTTACAATTCCTGAGATACAACAAGTCTTTGCATGTGAGACTACTAAAGAGGTATGGGGCATTCTTGTCACCACTTATGAAGGAACTAGTCAAGTTAGGGAGACCATCACAACGATTTTCAAGTTTACTAATATGAACTGTTCAAAATGCTATAAAATGAATATGTCAAAGAGATGTACACAGGGTTTATTAAGATAGTCAACTATTACAAATCTTTAGGGAGAGCCTACTTAACTAAAGAAATGCTAAGATAGATACTAAGATGTCTCCCTAGATCCAAGTGGGGATGCAAAGTGATAGCCATGGAAGAAACTCAAACCCTCAAAACTCTTTAGCTAGATGATTTATTGCAAAAATTAGTCACTAATGAGATTCATATCCAAGAGCAATCAAATGGTCCACCCAAGAAAGAAGCCACTTTGAAGGTTACGAAGGAGGACTCTAACCATAAATATGAATCCTTTGATGATGAAGTAAAGTTTTGAGGCAAGGCAATTTAAGAAGTTCCATAAGAAGCAGAGCTTTGATTATAAAAATTTCTCTAAACGAAGCTCATGAAGACCAAACGGTAATAAATTTTACTCTCATAGCTCTGTACCTACTTTGATTATGTTTCATCAGAGGATATAATGAGGGATTGGCTAAACCTTAAGAAGTCTATTGAGGCAAGGAAACCGAATGGAAAAGGGAAAAATGTAATGAGAACTACTAGGAGTCATGGAAACTTCAATGATGAAGAACGTGTGAACAAAAGTAACCAATCTCTATCTCATGGCTAGCTAACAACCAGACACAAGCTCAAAAGAGGCAATAATCTTTCTTAATATCATATAGGATATCACAATCACTGTGACTCAAATGTCAAAAGGAGAAACCATGCCTATTCCAGGAGTGTTCATCGCTATTCTGCCTATTAATGATGGAGCCCCTTGGATACTCCATATGAAGAGAACAAAGAACCAAAAACCTTGGAACCCAAGGGAAGGCTTTAAATTAGATGTTGGAGAAGGCTTTTATTCACTAATTTACATTCCTACTTGAAAACTAGAAGTGATACTTGGCACATCGATAGTAGGTGTCGTAAATACATGATTAGAAAGGCATCACTGCTCATAGAAATTCAAATGAAAGATGAAATGAAAGGTCACATTTTGAGGTAAAAGCAAAAGACAAATAATTGGTTGTGGTAAATTTACTGAACTTATCCTCTCTTAATAATGAGCATTTAGTCAAAGGGCTAAAATGTAACATGCTTAATTATTGCGTCCCAAGTGTGTGACTAAGGGAATAAAGTCATGTTCACATCATCAATATGCAATGTTGTCAACTCAGGCATAGATAAAGTCACACTCGGGACTCAGAATTAGTAATGAATATGTTATTTTCTTAGATGCAGTTAGGGAAACGAATCTTACATGTCTAAAGATATATATGTCATTGGCCTTAACATAGGAGATTGTGCCATGTAGAAATGCACTGTATTGACAAGCTTGTTAGACATGAACTAGTCAGAAGACCACCCAAGCTTAAGTTTACCAATGATAGGTTCTATAAGGAATATGCCAAAGGCAAATGTATAAGCATCGATCACATCAGGTAAGTGTGTATGAATGACACTATGCCTTGAGCTATTGTGTACGAACTCATGTGGACTTATTAGAATTCAGAGTCTTGGTGAAATCAAATATGCTTTTGTTACAATTAATGATTGTCCAAGAATTACATGGGCTCTATTCCTGAAGGATAAAACTAAAATCTTCAGAGAAATCGCTAAGCTCATCAAACAAATGCAAGTATGAAAGGCCATGATAGTTGCAGTAGTCAGAAATGATGTTGCAAGTGAATTTGAAGATGAAGACTTTATTGCATCCTATGACAAGTATGAAATATCTCATAGCTTTTCAACTTTTAAAACTTTGAAAGATATGGCAAGAAAAATAATTTGACAATTATCATTCTAAATGGTTCTAAGAAGATGCAAAAAGGAGAATTATATCCTTAATAGGTGCATAATCACGCCAATACTCAAGAAAACCCTTTTTGAGTTGATCAAGGGGAAGAAGCCAAATATATCCTACTTCAAAGCCTTTGGGGCCAAATGCATCATTGATGACAATGGTAAGATCGAATAATCTAGCAAATTTGATGACAAGAGTAAGGATGGAATTTTGATAGGATATTGATCCCACAATAACACATACAAAGTTTACAAAAAGTACAAAAATTAGTGAAGAAAGCATTCATGTTGTTTTTTTATAAAATAATAATTGTTGTGTTAGCTCATCTTTCTTTGAAGAATTTCAACTAAACAGTATTAATTAGGATAAAGATATAGAAGAAAATGTCCAACACTATAATTAAAAGGACCAAAGTCAAAGTGAAGCTTAAAAGAGGGATCAAGATAGCAGAGACTCTGAACCTCTAGCCACTCTAAGAGAAGAAGTGTAGAAATCCAAGAGACGGTTTAAATACCAATCTACTCATCCCATAACAAATGTGATATATGACATTCACAATGGACTAAGGACTCACTTATCTCTAAAAAATCTATGCGCATTCTATTCATTTGGGTTACTTATTAAACCCAATAGTTCTTCACAGGCTTTCAAGGACCTTAATTAGACCACAACCATGCAAGAAGAGCTTAATCAGTTACAACAAAACAAAGTATGAACCTTCACAACTAGATCTAAGAATCACCAAATTAGAAGAGCCGAATGCGTATTCATGAACAAGCATAATGAACTTTAGGGTGATTGTTAGAAATAAAGTCATACTTGTCACAACAAGGTACAATCATAAAGAACGATAGATTATGATGAGAATTTTGCTCCCGTAGCTTGACTAGAAGCCAATAGACTTCTTCTTGCATTTGCATCATTCATAGAAATAATGTTGTATCAAATGGATGTGAAGTGTGCTTTTCTTAATGGATATCTGCCAGATGTGGTATGTACTGAACAACCCCCCAGTTTTGAAGACTCAGAGAAGCTAGATCATGTCTACAAAACTTCACAAAACTTTCTATGGACTTAAGAAAGCCCTCACAACTTGGTAGGAAAGATTAAGTTTCTACTTGATCATGGATTTAAAAAAAGAAAAGATTGATCAAACATTGCTCATTAAGTCCAAAGGTAAAGATTTCCTACTTTTAAAAGTTTACGATAATGATATTATCTGTATAAGCCACTATCTATGATTTGTGTAAGGATTTTTCAGTTGTTATGAGTAAGGATTTGAAATGAGTCTTGTGTGAGAATTAAACTTCTCTCTTGGGTTGAAAAATAAAGCGAGAAGACATCTTTAGTAATCAATCCAAGTATATTACGGAGCTCCTCAAGGAGTTTAATATGTGAAGTTGTAAGCCTATCAAAATTCCTATGTCCACAACATGCAAGCTTGACAATGATTACAGTGATAAACTCCTACTCAAGAAGTATAGAGGCATGTTTGGATCCGTAGTATATCTAAAAACTAGCTACTTATATTGGCATTTATCTATGTGCAAGAATCTAATTAAGACCAAAGAGGTCACATCTCAATGCTGTTAAGAGCCTACTTAGCTACTTGTCAAGGACCCTGAGCCTTGGTCTTTAGTATCTAAGAGGTGGCAACTTCGAGCTTGTAGGGTACTTGAATGTGGGACTATGCTGTATACAAAGTGGATAGAAAAAGTACATTAGGATCTTGCCAATTCCTTGGCCAATCCCTTGCATTCTAGTACTACGAGAAACAAAACTCATTATTTCTATCAACATTAGAAGTGGACTATATGAAACAGAAGCGTGTTGTGCTAAACTTATGCAGGTGTACCAACAACTTGGATATCTTGGATTTAGGTACAAAGAAGTACCTTTCAAATGAGACAATATGAATGCCACGAACATAACTAAGAACCTCATCCAACCCTCATGAATAAACTACATTAAGGAAAGACATTACTTCATTAGAGACCGTGTTGAGAAAGGTGATACATCTTTAGAATTTCTTCCTCCAAAAGAATAAATTTTGGATTTGCACAAAACCTCTAAATGAAGAACAATTTAACTTTATTATAAGAGAGCTTGGAATGTCAGAATTGGATACATGAATTAAGGGGGAGCATTCTCTGAGTTGCAAATAAGTTAATTGAGTAAATTCAGGGATAAAAATTGAGGACATAAATTCTAAGTAATATTATATGCTCACCGCTCTCAAAGTCGCAAATATTTTTGTTGACACAGAACCTTGGTATACATATTAGCTTAGCTGTCATGTAATAATTCTGAATGATCAAATGACTAGCAATTACGGTAAGTTTCTTAAGTATGGTTAAGAAAAAAATTTAAACTTAGAAGCCTTAAGTTGTATCAAAGAAAAGTCAGTACTTTGGATTTCAAAATTAATTTAAATGATGCAATTTTTCAGTGATAACATTTACCATATGTAACCGTTAGGCAATTACTGCATGATCTCTAATAAGCCAAAATTGCCAATCAACACATCCTACCCTCATTATATGTACCATAGTCATTCTCTTACTCTTTCTCGCATATGTGTGCCTCTTACTCAGAGAAAACCCTTCTTTGTGCACATTCTTTATATCTCTTTTTCTCGTACTGTCAATTTTACATGTCTCATGGCTAAAAAGCATAGTGCGACCAAGAGACAAATCTCAAGGGCAGCCCCAAACCCTATCTCAAGAACATTAAGGGGTGAGAGAGCTCATCAAACTTCTCTGCCCAAAAAAATAGATTTGACTAATGTAAACTTGCAATCCCTATCTGGTTCACACACTAGCGATGAAAAAGACAATAACAAGGTAAACTATACTTGTATCCCCATGACAGATCCTCCAACTTGGTTTACCAAATTTGGAATAGGTAACCCCTCTTATGAGGATTGAAGTTTGTTAGCATTTGAGAAAGTTGATGTCATGTTTTAAGGATAGTAGATTTAGTTTCTGGCCAAAATTTGAGTCTTTAGCCTATGAGGCAATATTTCAACTTAGGGAAGAAGTGCACCTAATTATGTCATGCTATTTCATGTGAATCTAAAGCAAGAAGTTCCTGATGGTAGGGCTTACAATTCTTCTACGGTTAAGGGAGTTAAAGTTCACTACTGATAAATTCAAACAATAGCTAGTGATCAACATTCAAAAATATAGAATTTATGTCTTCTTTGTTAGTCAAAAGCCTATACTAGATTTCTTAATAAGTATAGCCAAGCTGAACACAAAGACAAAAGCCTCTCCTACTCTAGGTTTTACTCAAAGCATCGAATAGTCAAATACTTTATCATGAGAACTCTGCTCCTTTACAAATTCTCTAGAGAAGTCCAAATGATCAAGTCCTAACCCCACTATAGCAAATTCTTGAGTACTTTGATGTAACCGTGCTTGTTTTGATTCTCAATTATATGGGAAGCATAACAACGCATACCAGCAAGACGAACTCACCACCTCCTTATTCCAACCTACTTACTTAATCTTCAAGAACTCCAACATTTTGCTAGCTAAAAGGAATGAGTCAAGAAGCCTATTAACATCGTAAATAAATTCACTATGATCAACTTGAAGTGACGGAACATCAACGAAAAATGGATTCATTTAGATGATCTGACAAATAAGTGAAAGAGCTCTGAAACCTTGGGTAAGTGATTATATGTTGGAAGTCACATAAGCAGTGAGGTAACTGGTACCCTTGTTACCCTTCTTTAGAGCGAGATCTTCAGACGCTTTGCTATAACTGATAGAATGGAGTCAAATATTGATCCAATGAGTAGGGTCAATGATTCTTCAAACTGAGATTATAGATCTAGACGAGAAGGTAAAAATGATAGTTTTCACACACAATGATGAATCTTTAGGAAGTTCGTACTGTCGTACATTAGTGAGGTCATTTTAATAAGGAAACAAAAGAACTAACACATCAGAGACTAGAGACATAGACAACCCCTATTAGGGACTCTGTTAATAAACCATCAAGCAAGCGATCAAAGGATCCTATGATCCATAAGGGCACCCCTACTAGCCTTTCTAATCCGAGCCCACTAAGCTAAGCTCTATGTTTGGTCCTTATTAAAGAAGTGAATTTGTCCCTCTTTCTCCCTCTAACATTTCTCCCCCCACATCATCATGTCTTTCCATTAAGACCTCCATCTCTAGCGTATATTAATCATTTCAAATGGTTACATTTGTTCTATTATGTGGCTGTTGCAGTGTTTTAGGCATGACAGCCTAATGAGGAGAAGCGTATACATTATCTAAATAAGTACACAAGATAAAAATTGGCAAAGTTATTAAGTAGAGTCATCGAGCACTAACAAAATCAATTTATAGTGTTGTCCACCATAGGGTCAACAAGTTTCATCTTCTTACCCTTTTTTCTAATGCTTACATTCATTTTGATACGATTGACTGGCACCTTTCTCTTTGTTAGCACTTCTAACAATATAATTATAAGTCAAAGTCTGCAAAAGAAATCTGCCATACTGACCCAGAGAGTACACCAATCAGCTCGCTAGTACAATGGTTTTGACAAAAGGTATAGGCCAGTCAAAGTCCCCTTCCGTAGATGAGAACCCAAAAAGACTAATCAATAGTATGAGTTGAGTATTTCTTACAGTTGCTTGTACATGAACACATGTCTATATCATTAGGGAGACACGCACCAGTCAACCTCTCAAAATGTCTTTGCTTACACATCATATAAGATATTTATTAGTGAAGCTATTTATTTTAGATCGAATTTAAGACATAGTTGAACCCCCATTGAATATCGTACGAGGTATCACTTGGTGAAAAATATTTCTTGGCATATTACGCCCAATATGAACCTAGTTTTGAACATTATTTGTCAAGGAATAAATTAGTTTTATTTAATCTTTTCTTATCTTTATTATTGAGATTATTCACTCGTGGTTATGTTTAAGGATGATAAAGTAGTAAGGTCCTAGGGGAAACTCAGCCAAAGATAGCTAAACAAATTGTAATTCAAAATGGCCCTGCAACCACTAACTATCAACATCGAGCACAAAATGCTGGCAGAGTGCTATCTATCAAACTTTGTGTTTGAGCAAAAAAAGTAAGATGATTAAAAACAAGAATAAGGAGGAAGAGCTATACCAACAGACATATTAAAGAGACAGGCTAGGATATTTATTCCCTTAAGAAACATGATTGAGCGCACAACAATTAGACTTATCAAAGAAGAAAAACAATTAGACTAGATTCTTTAGTCAGGTGTAACAGTCCCTTGCACAGAATTCTATACTTTACAATCTGGGGCTGAGATTAAAAAAGCATATAATGGCTATATCATTGACATCCAACAACTCCAGAGCCGGAACATTCATAAATAGAAGAATCATATGAAGATAGAGGGTTATAACACTTACGTAAGAAAAATGCACATTGAGATGAAGCAGGTAACTTTTATACTTAACCTCACATTACAATTCTCTAAACTATTGGTGAGATAAGAGTGAGTTAGCAAGCTCTTGTAAACTCACTCTTGTCGTGTGATGTATGAGTTATTATAGAGTGCTTCATCAAAACATTATTGGCATAAGTAGTACGAAGCCTCTTGTTGGACATTGTACTTGTCAGAGCTAGGGAACTCTAGAAGTTTAGCTAGTTGGAGTGCTTTGGGAAAACCTTGATTTTATACAAGGAGTCAGATTACTCTTGCTGAATTATTTTGAGAAGGTAGTGGATTTATTGACTCCTAAAGATGAGGAAAGACCTTAAATGGGGGTGGTAGTCATTGTCATCATCATCATTGTCATCATTTGAATTCAACTAATGTTCTCTTATTCCTCGTATGAACTTGCAAGATCCACTTCACATTTTTGATTACCAATTAATTAGGAAATAGTTAAATCAAATGAGAAAAATTTGTCTAATTTGTCTGATTGCAATGAGCAAATTACCATTCGAAGTTAGAAGTTAGAAGATTATTTCTTTAATCTCATTACAACCTTACTTTCCTTCTAGTATTACCCATTTTCCTTACAACTTTTCCCTTTCTCTTTTCCTACCTCACTCAATGGCGTAATTTACTTTCATAGTTCGCATGACAACATCCTCAAATTAAGCACCAAACCTCATTTTTAATTTTCACAACTATTAAAATTCCTAACTTAATAGTATCCTGTCAAACCTTAGAAATTGGGAAGCATACTTCAACCTCTCTCTAAAATTCGAACAATGGGTGAAATTGCCAAACATCCTGAAACAAAACTTAAAATTCTTAACTCAGAAAAACACATACCCAAAGTTTATGAAAATTGTTATGAAATTGAAAAATATTATGAAAACGTTATAGCAAAATTTTCAAAATTTTGGCTCCAGCTAGTACTCACAAAATTTAAAACAATGGCCAGAATTATGCACTACTCAAAGCAGTTTTAATCAAAAATTCATAATACAAAAATACACATCCAAAATTTTCAAAATTTTACAAGAATTGTCAAATATTATGAGTAATCTACAGTAAAATTTCAGAATTTTTCTCCAATCCCACCCTTCTCAGAAATTAAAACAGCGGCCACAGACATGCACTAAAGTAGGGCAGTTCCAATCGAAACTTCATAACTCATAAAGTACATTTCCAAAATTCATGAAACATTTTCAAAAATTACCAAACATTATAAGATGCCACATTAAAAATTTTCATAAATTTTGAACGACCCAATAATTCTTGAAAATTATAACAGTAGCTAAATCTGTACGAAATCTAAAAATTTCATTTTTCCCTTTTTAATTCTTCTAATCCAAATATTCTATGAGAGAACGTATAACTTGTTGAATATAACTTTAATTCATGGCACAATCATCAAATCTAACCGCATACAACCTCAATTTCATCCAATTATCTCAAGAACTCCACAACCCTAATTTCATCCTATTATCTCAAGAAACCAAACTTAATGTTGTAATCATATTTGAGTGTCATTCAATAATTTCACTATGGTGATGAAATTAAGCTAACATATGAAAAAGAGAGTGAAAGAATTTGGAGGTTTTTACCTTGAAACTTTAGGTGAAAGAAGCAAAAGAAAGAGGATGAGAGATGACAGTGCTGGCCCGGTAGGTCACCAGTGACCTCCGGAGATGGCCAATTATTATGGTTGGCTGTAACACCTCTGACCCATGGAGCCGATGATGTTTGTAATTTACAAAATTTTGGAAAGAAACGGACAGAGTTTCGCTAAAAACTGACCATAACTTAGGCTTAACCTTATATTAGGTACCGTAGCAATGAAAACTTCTCTAAATATATCCAACAACCTCGACGGCTATATGTTGGAAACCACAACTCCATGGGTCACATGCATAAAGTACACAGACAAATTAAATAAAACAAAGAAATGAAAGGTGCAGTTCAATGGATCACACATCTGAAGCACGGGGCTTTACATACCCAAAACAAAACCCAACTCAAACCCACAAACACAACTGATTACCCAAATGGTTGGCTGACAGAGCCATTTAGAGCGACCGCTAGTTAAGATACAATACATGAGCCAATGCATTTAACTTACATATGCTTCTCAACCTAAGAATACATACATCATTAAACCCGTGAATTAAGGTATACACGCATATGACCCCTTTTTTCAAAGCAAAAGAGAAGTTCTCACTCGATTTCAGTGAACCAAAGACTTCTACCTATCATTTAAGAACCTAGTAGAAAAGGGAAATAGAGAGAGGATGAGTAACCACATGCTCGGTGAATGATTCTCAACCCCAAGAAAACAAAACAATTGCATACAATACCTAAAAATAGCAAACACACAGAAATTATATTTATTATAAGGCACACAAGCTCCGAAGATCACCTCATCCTTCACTTCATCCCAATCATTAAGGTTGGTAGGTAGTTTGACTCCCAGCTGCACACTTAGCATCAAAGAATTCCGCATAAGCCACTACTTGAGTTCTTTTAGTCAGAACGGAAATGGCACACAAAACGAATATCAAGCTCTATCTAAGCCATGTTAATTCCTCATAAATTGTTTCCTCTATAAGAATTTCATTTATAAATCAATAAAGACCTTTGTTGAATAGTTCAATCACTTTTTCAAATCGTTGCATCGGTATAAATCAGAATCGAGAAATTTTCAACTCATGATGGGTAATGAATTAGCTTTCAGGGCATTAGATTCACATGTTAATGCTCTCATTAGGTCAGTAACATAGCTCATGACTTTTTGTATCCCCAAGGCCTCCCAAAATTAACTGGTTCCTATCCTAGTCAGGATCGTGAAAACTAGGATTCTTGCTCCACTCAGTATCCTAAGGTCTACTCCTATGATCAAGTCCTTTATACTAGCACTATTCTCCTAGCCCACATATATTAAATGCAATTCACTTCCAAACACACTTGATATTAAATTTTTGTTATATCACAACAAGAGCATATCCATTTTCAAGAAGGCTAAGAACGCCTTAATAGTGGTAAAAGTTGACTTTTGACAAGCAAAGAGAATGGTAAATGAGTTATCAGCCAAGTAAACCTCCAGTTTCACAGAAAAGATGTTTTAAACTCATTTCAAAAGCTAACAATTTACGACTTACTCATAATTAGCTTCACCTAAAAGAACTTAATAGTTTAGTTCTGTAAATCAGCAACATGCTTCAGGTTTGCTAAATTCATTACAAGTTTAAAGGAAATAAAGCCTTTAAAACACATTAAAAACCCTTACATGACACTTTATGAACCGTTTCTAAGTTTGCTAACTTCATTCAAATTTTATAAGAAATGAAACGTTTGGAACATGTTCACAACCCTTAAGCAACACTCTATTAACCTAAAAGGGTAACATTTTAACATTTGAGCAACAACGCAACCAACTGAACGGTTCGGCAAACCCATTCAAAGTTTTGATTCAGGTTACGGCTACGACAAAAGAGGCAAGCAGGTTCTAACTAGAATAAGGCAGAACATAAGTAAGTCGCTACTCAGTTCACATACCTGGTTTACTGCTGAGCCAATTTGCTAAACCGTTCAACTAGCTATCCTGTTCCTACTTACCTCATAGGCAAAATAGGGGCATCATGGGTTGAGAGCAGCAATATCAGCATAATTTAGGCATTAAAAATACCACTAGAAATTGATATCATAATTCAATGAAACCAAAAACACGACTACATTAAATAACACTTCACAAATTTACAAGTTTAACCCACAAACCCGAACTCCCTCTTCACAGTAATCATCTCAATTTCGACCCAATTAATCTCATTCAACTCAATCAGCCCACCTCCTTCCCATAAACTA
>NCQS01065045.1:3162-16155 GCA_002740445.1 Pachycereus pringlei
TGAACACAGGCTATGTTAATCCTACGTTTATGAAGAGATTTAACTAATTCTATGGACTTGGTAGCGAGAGACCCAATATTCTAAGACGCTAGGCACACCTTGCGGAACCCTACACCCCTCCTAACCCTATTTCCCCCGAAGGATTGGCTACAGCTGCTACATTGCTCGTCACTAGCTTAAGCTACCAACACCTACCCCCAGCAATGCAATAATACTAATACTAATACTAATAATAAATAAGATTACACTTAGGATACCCAAGGGAGTAAATGAATAAAACACCCCAAAATAAACATTGGGCAGGCCCAACAAATAGGAAAAGAACAAAGTACTGAAACTAAAGGTAAAAAGATGCTAGCTAGAAAGAATAGCAAAATTAGTTAACAAGACTAAAAATCTGCTTAGCAAGAATACACAACTAGTCAGGAGTAAAACTAATCTTTAAACAATATAATAATACTAATGTCAAGAGTACTGAAACTAAGAGGCAAAGCGACGCTAGCTATAAAGAGAAACAAAATTAATTACCAAGACTAGAAATCTACTTGGTAAGAAAGCACAACTAGTCCAAAAATACTAGAAATGCCAATAACTAAGTAATACCAATACTAATAACAAATACTAATAACAACAATAGTAGTAATAATCAAGAAAATACCAAAATAATAAACAACCACTCCCTCCTCGTTAACCTCAACAATATCCCAATAGCCCACTAACTACTGCTAATATAACCAATATGGAGCTAACAATAGTACTACTAATAATAGTACTAATAATAATACTAATAATAAATAATAATAGTAATATTAAAAGAAGAAAATGAAACTCTAGTAGCAAAAGTAGCCAATTAGTGAGGAAAATCAATAACCAAGAAATTTAACAAATAAAATAAAAAGCACACAGCACAACAGTCTGTCTTGCAATTATGAACACCAAGGAAAGGTAGAATAGGCACAGGGAGGCAGAAATGGCTCGGTGGGCATCCTACAACTGAGAAAACTCAAGGGGAACTCACAGGAGGGATGAACTTAGGGCTAGACTAGAGAAGGGGCTAAAAGATGGTACTCACCAATGTTGTCCACTACTACGGGCCAAAAAATCTCACCAATGGCTGTAAACGCTGTACCTTGGAGGTGAATTGTCGCCAAACGTCGAGAAATCGACTAGCTACTGAGAGTCTGGGTGCTGTCGGAGAGATATCGACCCGTTGCCTGCTACAGGCTGCCGCTATTGGACGATTCCCGAGGTCACACAAGTGACCGCTCTGAGCGTGTGATCGAGAACCGATCGAGAACAGGGCCTGAAGAAACACAGGCAAGAACGACACCGGTGGTTGAAGAATTACCGGTGAGAGGCTGAACGGTGCTGCTGCCGGAGGTACCTGATGCTGAGTTGGATTGGGGAGGGTTCGAGGTGGCAGAGTCGACCATTCTGCTCTGCTTAGAACTCAAAAAGCCAGGAAGGGTAGCAGAAACATCAATAAAAATAAGGTTTTTTATGAATACTTGGAGTATGACACACATTTTAAAGAGAAAGGATTTTTCCAGAATTCGATTTAAGAGAAACCTTACCTTACCACGAAGAGATACTAAAGTAGAAATAGCCACAGACACACATTCACCGTGAACAACCTTTTCATGCTCCTGAAAAAAGGTCCATGTCGGTGCATATGTGTCAAGTTGCTCCCGAATCGACGACCCACTCAACTGGGTTGCTTACCATGTTTACCTTTAAGACCTTTGCAGTAGTGACATCTTTAGTGAGATTAACTTGAACTTTGTTTTCTTTGGATTTGTTACCCATAGGTCCGAACTCTTTTCGGGACTCTTTCACTGGAAGTCTATACTTACTGCTTGCATAGCACTTCCCTTCAAAATTCCTTCGGTTGGATCCCTATCCCTTGAACTTATTGTTATGCTTGTCTTTTTCCATAAAACTAATTTAGCACCTTCCTTCTGGTCCCTTAGACCTGCTAAACTTGGAACCATTCTTAGATTCTATCGGATTAGCAGCAGATAAAGAGCGATCTAAATTCTTTCCCTTAGGTTTTAATTTTAATATAAGTAATTTAAGATCCTCTTCCCCATACTTCATGGTACCAATAGAATTAGACCACAAAGGAGGCAATTTGTCTAGCAAGAAATTGGCTTGAAAAATATCACAAATATTCATACCCTTAGCTAAAATTTTAGCACACGAATTTTCATACTCATGAAGTTATTTAAGAATAGATTTATCATCAGTAATCTTGAATAACAACCACTAACTACAAGCAAGCTTCTTGATCCCAGCATCATCAGAAGTATACTTAGTCTTAAGAGCCATTTAAATTTTCATGGAAATTTGTATTATATTATAAATATGGTATATTAAAGCAAACATATAATCCAAAGTAATGCACAATAGGTTTTATTATCCTTCTCAAAAGTCCTTTTAGATACTTTAGGATCCTCTTTAGCAGTTAAGGCATAAACAACCCTAGATTGAGTAAGTAGCAAGTCAATTTTATCGACCCACATACGAGCAAAATTGTTCCTATTCAACTTGTATACATCAGCCAAGCATAAGCAGCAAATGTGTTTGTTAATTCAGTCATTAGTCATAAATACTAATTTGAATTTTAGATTGCTAGAAAAACTAAGACAAAAAGTGACCCATGACTAAATAACGAACTTATGTGATTGATGAAATAGGAAGCCATTGCATGGAAAGACAACTGACTAAAAATTGAATTTGCTCTCCCAAACAACATACTAGAGACCTATAAGCAATCAATCTCTATGGATACATGATAATCTATTTGTTCGATATATAAGAATGAATAAAGATGAGAACCTTCGAATAGCACCTAGCAAAACTAAAGGAAAAGAGAAAGAGTAGTGAAGGAATGTGTTTTGTTTTTTGTTTTTAGTAACTAGAAATGAAGCCTGGATTTATAGGAAAATGAAAAGCTCAAAATAGCATGGACGAAAATGGCTGGTTTTATGGAGAGAAGGCAATATTTTTTGCTAGACTAACTCTGGTAATAAGAGCAACAAATCATAACGATCAGTTAGCAACAATAAAAAAATGCTAACCATTGAACAAATATTATAAGAATACCTCCAAAAAAAATTATATTTAGCAAAGAGCCCATGCCTATGCCCGTAGGCCGGCCTGGTACACCAGGTGGGTAGCACGTGCACTCATGTATAGGGTAGAAGTCTCTCTAAACCTTCTGCCAACAAGAGGATATGGATAGGGAGAATATATAAACCCATGAGACAAAGGTCAATCTATTCATTTGGGACATAAAAAAGGGACTAGAAACGAGGAGTTTTTTTCTCTCTCATTTCTAAAGCTTTCTCTCATTTTTGAAGCAAATTTCCAACAATCTCCTCATAATTCAAAGATGACATATTAAGTGAAAAGAGTAATGTGTAACTGGAAGAAAAATGTAAAGATACTAACATCTTTTAGAGATGACTTAGTACCTAGTGTTTACAAGTTTGTCTTCCATTTGCTAGAGTAGAGGATATCCTAGACTAGAATGTTGTTTGTAAAGGTAGATTATGTAAACTCGTATTCCCTTAGGATCTAAGGTTGTCACAATCCTATAGTGCATTAAAGCATGCATACCATTTCCTGGATTCTTGTTAATACTCTTGAAAGTTTCTATCCCAAAAACTCTCATAGGAGGTGGGTGTTGATACCCATGTTCACATAGGTGAATTCCAAGAAGTGCATATTGCCATACACCCCCATCATGGCTATGGACTCATTAAGAACTAAAGGTTCATCCTTACACATTTTGTAGTAAATGACATACTACTCATTTCATTCATAGGAATGGGTTAGTACAAATAACTTTAAGTGGTTTCATGATTTTGTTTACCCATTAAACTTAGACGCTTGCCTAAGATAGTATCCATCATAATCCACTCACTCAATTTGTTTAAGTCCTATTCCTTATGCTAATTCCAGTACTGTACTTCTACAAAGGCCTTCAGTAAAAGTATCCACAAGATTCCTTTCTAATTTTACATAGTTAAGTGATGTCACATAATTCCTGGTCAAAATTTCCCATGATTTTGCTCCTCAAACAAATATGTCTCCTCTTTTCGTTATAAGCTTGTTTGTGAGCCACTCATATGGCTGCTTGTGACTCATAATAAATGGTCACTGCTGGAGTCAGCGTTCTTCACAATATAATATCTGGCAGGAGGTGTCTTAGCCATTCTACCTCATGAATGCAAATTCTAAATCAATAAACTGTTATTCCATTATTAGTTTAGCAATATAATTTTGCTTTAGAGACTTAAAGACATAGCACCACTAGTAGAGCAAACATATTGCCACTGTTTGATTTAATCACATCATAATCGCACGCCCAATTAGCATATAAATAACCCTCTAATACAGCAGGAAATTGTCTTAAAATATAATCCCCAATTAATGGACCCTTTGAAATACTTTAAAAATCTAATTAGGGAATTCTAATGATCATTATTGAAGTTTTGTACACATCTATTCAGCCTAATCGAGGCATGTGGTATATTAGTATGTGTACAGTTCAATAAAAACATCACACTACCAATTATCGTGGCATACTCACATTGTGACACACTATCCTCTTTATTCTTTTGCAAGCGAATATTATGATTATAAGGGGTTTTAGCATAGTAGAGTCAAATTGACCAAGGTTTTTAAGTATCTTTTCTATACAATGAGATTGGCTAAGACTTATGCCCTCTTTAGTCCTACTTATTTTAATGCCAAGAATAATATTTGTCTATCCCTAGTCTTTCAATTTAACGAATGTACTAAGAAAAAGACTTAGTAGCAGTAACAACATCCAAGTTTGTACCAAAGATAAACATATCATCCACATTTAAACAAATGATTATGCAGCCGTGCTTATAAATTTTTCAATACACATGTGCATCAGAATCATTGACATAAAAGTAATTAAAAGTGAGAGCATAATAAAATTTTTCATATCATTGCTTTGGAGCTTGGTTTAGTCCATATAAACATTTGGCAACTTTGCATACTTATACTCTCATCCTAGAACCACAAAGCCTTTTGGCTTCTTCTTGTATATATCTTCCACAAGATCACCATTTAAGAACACTATTTTTGATATCCATTTCATGTATAACAAGATTATGAATGGATGCAATAGCTCTTAATGCACGAATGGTAATAACCATAGTTACATGGAAATACGTATCAAAGTATTATATACCGTTCTTCTAGTTTAACCCCAGAACCAAAGCTTTAGCTCTGAACTTATCTATGGTTCCATTAGTTCTCAATTTTGCTACGAATACCCATTTACTGCCAAGTGTTTTCCAATCCATAGAAAGGTCAGTCAACGTCCAAGTCCTACCGGCCATAAGAGACACCGGTTCACTATTAACAACCTATTTCCAGATATTAGATTTTATAGACTCTGTAGCCTGCTTATAAGTCATTGGTTATGCTCTGTGAGGTACATATTCATCGCTTCCTCACATAATAGATCTATTTATACTGAGAAAGCAATGATAAAGTCTGGTCGAAAGCTAGCCTTTGTTATAGTCGTTTCACTCATCTAGGTTCTTGATCCAAATTATTAGATAATGCATTATCCTAGGTTAATGTAGGTGTAACAAGTAAACATTTATCCAAAAACGCTCTCATAGGAAGAATATGCTAAAAAAATTCTATATCTTTTAGAATCTCTAATGGCCCAAAAGCTAGCAGTATCTTTGGAACAAGTCTATATGCAACACTATTATGAATGTAACCAATAAAAATGGCATTAAGAGTTCTATGACCAATTTTGCTTCTCTGAAACTTAAGTAGTCCTACCTTCGCCAGGTACCCCCTTCACTCTAATGTTGTTCAGTTTAGGAGTAAAACCCCTAGACAACTCAAAGGGAGTTTTGTCTAGTCTCTTATGCAGAGCTCTATTTAAGACGTAGCATGCATATAAATCGCTTATCTCCACATGTTTATGGGCATCACTGAACTAATAAGTATAGCATTCATCATATCTTTGAGGGCCCTATTCTTTCTTTTAGTCATGTCATTCTATTGTGGGGAAAAGAGAGTAGTCAGCTCATGGATAATTGCTTATTCTTGACAATATTTCTTAAGAGATGTGGTATCATACTCTCCTCCCATGTTAGACCTAACTATCTTGATTTTTTGGTCCAACTGATTTTCTACTTCAGCTTTGTGAATCAAGAATCTGTCTATGGGGTCATCCTTACTACTTAAAAGATATACTTTAGTGAACTTAGATAGGTTATAAAAAAAGTGATATAATACTTTTTCCCTCCTCTGCTCATGGTGTTTTTGTAGTCACCTAAGCCACTGTGAATTAGCTTTAATAAATTAGAGAATTGATCTACATATTCATCGAAGGGTTTCTGGGGGTGTTTAGCCTCTACACATATGTCACATTTATCAAAGTCACAGTTGCTAAATACAGGAAATAAACTTAAATGTTTAAGCGTTTTATAAAAGGAATGTTCATATGCTTTAATATAGCATATCGTAAGGAGATTGACTCAACAATATAAGTATCAGAAGAATTCATCTTATTCTTATCAACAAGATAGAGACCAGCGACCCCCTATTTCAAACTCCCTTTCGAATAAACTCATCACCTTTGGCGAGTTCAACTTTTTTAGAATCAAAAGTAACTGTAACTTTGATCCTATTTAGAAGATCAGTAAAAATATGGTTTCCACGAATATCTAGTGCATGAAGCACATTGTAGGAAGAAAGTATTTTTTCAAAATTCAATTTAAGAGAAATCTTGGCCTTACAAAGAATAAATACTGAAGTAAAGTAGCTATAGACACACATTTACCCTCAGTAACCTTTCCTTTCTCTTGAAAAAGGTCCATGTTAGTGCCTATGTGTCAAGTTGCTCAAGAATCCACTGCCCACTCAACTACGTTGCTTACTATGTTTACCTTTGAGACCACTGCAGAGATTAGCTTGAAGTTTGTTCTCGTTGGATTTGTTACCGGCATGTCCAAACCCTTCTTAGGACTCTTTTACTGGATGTCCATAATTGTCATATGTGTAGCACCTCTCTTCAAACTTCTTTCGGTTGGGTCCTTACCTATTGAACTTATTGTTATGCATTTTGCCACTTGATTTGGCCCTTTTCCTCTTGGTGCCTTAACCCTATAAAACTTTGAACAATTCTTGGGTTCAACCAGATTAGCAGTAGATGAAGAGTGGTCTAAATTCCTTCAATTGGATTAAATTTGATTCTGCTCTTTAATTTTAATATGAGCAATTAGTTCTTGAAGTTTAAGATTCTTTTCCTTTTGTTTCATGGTACTAATAGAACTGGTGCATGTCTAGTAAGCAATTCGCTTAAAAGATATCGCAAATATTCATACCCTTAGCTAAAATTTCAACACATATATTCTCACACTGATGCACTTGGTCAAGAACAGATTTTTCATTAGTCATCTTAAATGACAACTACATACTACTAGCATACTTCTTAATGCCATACTTAGTCTTAAGAGCATCCCAAAATTTGATGGCACTTTCATCTTGCTGTTCATACAATACATTGAATCACACACATAATGCAAAAGTAAACCATGGTAGGTTCCATTATCTTTTTCCTAACTCCTTTTAGGTCCTTAAGAACCCTCTTCGGTGGATTGAGTAAGTAGGAATTCAATTTTATCAACGAACAAGAGATAGTTGTTCCTGTTCAATAATGTATATCAGGCAAGCGTAAAGCAGCAAACATGTTTGTTGATTAGACATGAGTCATAAATGCTAATTTGATTTTAGATTGTAGAAAAAAAGAGAGGAAATGTGACTATTGATCAAATAACAAAATAATTTGATTGATGAAATGAGAAGTTATGGTGCGGAAGAACCACTACCCTAAAATTGAATTTGTTCCCCAAACAGCATAGTAGGGAGCCATGAGCAATCGATTTTTAGGGCTACACAGCTATTTGTTCTTTTAGAGTATGAGAAAGAATAGAGATGAGAACCATTGGATAGTACCTTGCGAAACAGAATGAAGGGTGAAGGAATGTGTTTTTTTAGTGTCTAGCAAGTGGAAATGAAGCCTAAAGTCATAGGCAAATGAGAAGCTTAAAATAGTAGACAAAAGAATAGACAATTTCTGAGAGAGAATAATGAAAGGCAATATTTTTTATTTGAATAAATCTACTAATAAGAGCACAAATAGTAATTGTTAATTGTCGAAAGTAAAAACGTTCACCATTGAACACATATTATAAGAATACATCCGAATATTATTGCTACTTAAACTCTAAGTCTAATAGAATGTTCAAAGTTACGGGTGTACGATCCAAGGTTCTTTATGGAGGCAAGAGCGGATATCAATGAGGGGCAAAGGTTGATGGAAGGTGATAGTAGGGTGATGATGTCCAACTCCTGAAAGGAAGGTAGGCAAAGCAATATTTGATGAACCCTCAGAAAGTCGAGCCGTTATTATTATTA
Source organism: Pachycereus pringlei (assembly GCA_002740445.1). Lineage (NCBI taxonomy): Eukaryota > Viridiplantae > Streptophyta > Magnoliopsida > Caryophyllales > Cactaceae > Pachycereus > Pachycereus pringlei. The sequence continues at coordinate 11,647 of NCQS01065045.1, forward strand.
TTTTTACATGGAAGTTATGTCCAGATGCATCCAAATGTGTGTTTGGGCAAGCGTTAGGAGTAAACATNNTACCTGCTCATGTTACTTGTTCATTTTGATTAGCTGCAAGAAGTAAGATGTCCCTTATTTTGATTTTTTAGACTTTAACCATTGCAAATCTTAATTAAAGTTCATGTGGGAAAAGTTAATTGCTGAACCAAAGAAAGCGTACCTATGTATCTGAATGAAAAGCAGGTCAATAGTATTTTTAAAAAGGTGTGTGACTTGAATGATTTGTCTCTAGTAGGGCATTGGTCGTAAGGCTGAACATGCAAGTAATCAAATGAAGGGGAATCGATATGGATGCTCAGCACTATCCCATATACGAATCCATGTATGTAAAGAAAGAGATGTCAACTTATTATGGATTTAAATTTAAAGCAATCTTTATTATCTTCTTTATTCCCTTTTTATAGCTCCTAGTCATTTGGGGGGACAATTCATTGTGTTTGTGCCTTATTAAGGCAGCCTATGTAGCATGCATTTGACTAATTGGGCCATAACTTATTCCTTTGCTTGAGATGTATGCACTACTAGCATGTGTTTACATGCAACATTGGTACTTGTTGTCATTCTCACCCCTTTTTCTTTCTTTATCTGCTCTTCATGATAACTGTTGTAAAGATCTTATTGGTTCAATGAATTTTGGTTTTTGATATTTTATTTAGGCAACATTACCAATTGTTCATAATAACTTTACCATTTGAATGATTTGTCAAAATCATGATTTATCTTTTTATGAACGATACATTTATTTAGGAAGATCCATTTTTTAATTGCTATTGTAATCTTACTTTTTTAAATCAATGATAACCTTCAATACTTGGAAACAAGAGTTTAAATGTTCTTGGCATTGTATCGATTTAATTTGTATGAGATTACACCATAAGACCCTTATAATTATTTCCAACTGTAGGTGTAAGGAAAGTTTTCACATCACCTTTGGTCATTTTTGTTTCATGACTCTTTTTCTGACTTTGTTTTTTTATCTTTGTTTCTTTTGAGAAAATTACTCTATTGGATTGATAGAGTCATAGCTTGAGTTCTATGTGTGAACATTGATACTTTACGTATTTTTCCTTCTTAATTGCTTCTCTTTGACTTTCACATTGTACACAATACACTTTAATTCCAAGCCCTAGGTTTCATTGACTTGTTCCCATAGAAGTTCAGTATTAAAGGATGCAAATAGGCCTTTATGAGTTCACAGAAATAGTGTGCGTCATAAAGGAAGCCTCCCATCCTAGGCAAGTCCTTGTAGTTACATATTTTTGTCTCTACATTCATATTTTGAGACTCTCAGAAATTCTTATTGATATTTTCTAGTTTTGGTACTTTTTGCTTTGTAATTTAGATTCATCATAGGATAGAAATAATTACAGAGAAAGGGGAATAAAGAACATATGCACATATGAATCGAAAAGAAAGTGGACCTTAATTTAGAGGAATGAGGGATACAAGCCTTGGATTAGGAGGGAAACAAGGATGAGGTCAGAAGCATCTCAACTCATACATGGAACTATCCCAGGGAATCTAAGCCTCTGTTGATGTTATTATTGATGTTGTTTCTTCCTTGTATTGAGGGAATGGATTGGTGCCAGTCTATTTTGATTCCTCTAATGTGGCGGTAAGCTCATTAGGATTGCCATTGAGCTATTAAGATATAGGAATAGAGATGGTCCTACTATCAATCATGTCACGAATAAGGTTTTTCAACTTCAAGCATCGGTAATTAAGTGGAGTGGCCTATGCCTTAGTAGTATATGGAATAGGCATTCCCATCCCATTTTTAAGATCCTTTGCTTGCGGCAGGCTTAGCGTAAGCCCAATGGGTTTAATTAGGCCTTTTTGGTACAATAGTGCAAAAGCTTTTTCTAACTATATATCTAAAAGTGTATAGACCCCACTGAGAGTTTTTTTGCTTATTGGTATACACGCTTCTTCCTTTGCTTTTAGACTCAAGATCATGAGTTCTTGTCTAAGGTGTTATATCTTCCTTTCTTATTACCCAATGTGGACAGTGTGGCTAGCAATAACATAAACCGTTTTCTTATTATTGTTCTCCACGACATTGGTGATTGCATTTTTTAACCTTGATCATGAATGGTGATTTAGAAGGGAATGTTAAAGTGGCGTTAGCAAAAAAATTACAGATCGATTCAAGGTTGTCAATTCACGATGGGAAATGATCCTAGGTTAGGCTAAGCAAAGGGACCTATGATTAGAGAAAGAGATAGAGAGTATCGATGTTAGGAATTGCTATGGATCATTATGAATGTATGAGTTGCTATGGATCATTATTTAATTTGAATGTGAAAATGAAAGCCAAAACTTAGGAGAGAGAGTGCAAGGGAATATATAGATTTTGTTTATGGTAGTTAATCAATGAAGTTTTAGCCTTTTACATGAAAAATTCAAAAGCTAACTTGAAAAAGCTACAAACTTTAGTTTTTTGAAAAATAGCTTTTTAGGGTAAGAAAACTATTTCAAAAAGTCATTTACCAAATAACCCTAATAACTGTTTGACTAAGTCAAACAATCAAAATTAGCCTAAAAAGCCATTTTTCAGCAAAAAGATATCTAAAAAGGCATCTACCAAATACCCCCAATACACACTGAGCCCTAGATGGTCTACTATGAATGCATCCATGAGGATGATCATAGATGTGACTCCAGATGCACACAAATAAGCCAAAATAGATCATTAAGCTAAACCTCAAGACAAATGATATGAGAAAGTTGATATCTTAAGGGGCCTAATAATACCAACCAGTGGCATGTCAGGCATTGCACTAGGTTGTAAGGACATTCCCTCACTGCCTCTAGGACATAATTCCAATCGAATTGACATGAAGTTGGCTGCCGCTATGTTCTCCTTCTGGCTAGTGAATAGGAGTGACTTTGCATTTTTTAGTGGTGCTAGAGTTGGGTCAAAAAGTGCACTAAACCAGAACTCAAGTCTTGAAACGACTTTTGATTCACAAAGGAGCACATATAGAAAGCACAGAAGAGGGAAGTTAGCATTTATTCAAAGAAAACATTCACATTTCGTTTACTCCAAAATCTATGTCCAAAGGGCATGCAGCAGAGCCCCTAGCCGTAACGTCCAGCCAAGACAGACTAGACTTTTTTTATATTCAAAGCAGTGCGCACAGTGGTTCTCCCTAGAGGTAGCATCACGGCTAAATAAGAAAGGCTAACTATAGTAAGGAGTTCTATATAATTTTAGGGATAAAAGAATGATCCGGGGTGTGCGTCACTAGAGGGAGCTTAATAAACTTTGTTACCAAACTCGAGCACATTATATAGAGATGCCAATATGATAAAATTTTTGAACCGAAAAATAAAAATCTTGATTGCATTCGTTTTTGTGAAGTCTCACCTCTTACCTACATGTCCCCAGTGGAGTTAGCACTGAAAGCATCTTTAACGGTGAGAGTAGCAGCAAGAGTCCCAGGGCCGGTGGCTTCAAGGCTTGATTCGGTTTCTCTTCCTTCCCTAAGGTCGCCCTTCTTTGAAGGGGTGCATTAGGTTGGCTTTCCGACTACTATAGTTCCCTATTAAATGGCAGCAAGATGCGAGGGTGCTTTAATTTTAGAGAGTCGCCAACACATTTTCAAAGGACATGCACAAACCTATAATCTTATAAAAAATGCCTAATATCTTCTTTTAATAAGATCCTTTAAAGCCAAAGGGATAACCGAGGGACACAAGATTTATCTTTCAAGGAGGAGGGTTTTTCTTATGGGATAATAATTCTCGAGGTTTCTAAATAGGGGATTAAAGAAATGATTCCATGGCTAAAAACCATAAGAACAAATGTAGGGGTGAAGGTATGATGTAATGGCTAGTGAAAACCACCATTAGACCATCTACTTCAATAGTGCTCTCCACTAGAAATGAATATATTAATACTTTTATTTTTTGATTCCGTGTAAAATGTATTTTTCAGGAGCCATTCTTATTTAATGAGGCATATAACAAGAAAGGAATTTTTGATCCCACTTATTAAGAAATCAACTTAAAAGAATTAAAATGTATAAGAAAGCAATAAATTTTGGTGGTCACTTTGTTATTGACATTTATTTATGTCATGGAAAAAAGTATAGACATAAAGAACATGATCATGGATACTCAAGTAAGAACATGACAAGGACGAAAATCTTCAAAGAAAGCGATACAATAAATTATTCTTTTAGTTTATGGCCCTCAAGACTTACCTCCATCCGAGTAAAGCTGCAAAGCTGTAATGACCCAACCCTAGCCCATATTTATTTATTTAAATCATATTTATTTATTTAATTAATCATGTTTATTGATTTAATCAATCATGGTTATTTGTTTAACCAAATCATGTTTATTAATTCAATTTCACTCAATTTATATATTTACCGAATTACCTTATGTCATTTAAATTTTTCGTATTTATTTGTTGTATTTAATCATCCTAGTTGGGGGATATTTCATTTG
>NCQS01065048.1:0-12642 GCA_002740445.1 Pachycereus pringlei
TCATTTGCCCCATGAACAAACTAGAAAACCAAAACCGTGCAATTTGCAATGCAATCCGGACAGGTTCAAGAGATGAACTGTTTTAAGTAACCAAATGAATTCCAAATGATATGAAACCAATTGGACTTAAAAGCTAACATCCTGAACTTGATAATCATCCAAAAAACGGGCACCAAAATGTGCTTTAGGCCGATGTAATAAGATAGCAAATACCGGGTAAAAATCTGGATGAGAACCCGGGTGCATCACCTTGTGTGTTGTTCATCAAGTGACTCATGGCCGTGACTTTGGAGTTGATTTCTTGATTATTTTGGATCAATGAAACATTATTAGACCTTGAGGATGGACCTCCATCATCATCTCAGTTAACATTTTTGACTCATATAGCACAGCAGTCACATTTCAAAGTTCTTATGTTGCATAGTTCAGCCACATACAGAAGAATCAAAGTTCATATGTTACATAGTTCTACCAGTAGGCAGAAAAATCAATGTTCATATGTTACATAGTTCCGCCAATAGGTAGAAGAATCAAAATTCATATGTTACATAGTTTTGCCAATAAATAGAAGAATCAAAGTTGATATGTTATATAACTCTGCTAACTGGCAAGAGAATCAAAGTTCATATGTTGCATAGTTCTGCCAAGATGCAGAATACTCAAAGTTCATATGCTACATAGCTCTGCCCACAGACAGATAAATTGAAGTTCATATATTACATAGCTCTCCCAATTGGCAAAAGAATCAAAGTTCGTATGCTACATGGTTCCGCCCTCAAGCCGATAAATCAAGGTTCATATGTTATATAACTTTGCTAATAGGTAGATAAATTAAAGTTCATATGTTACGGAGCCTTGCCAACAGGCGGATGAATCAAATTTCATAACTTTGCAAGTAGGCAGAGAATTCCAAGTTCATATGTCATATTACTTTGCCAGTAAGCAAAGGAACCAAGTTCATAAGTTATATAGCTTTGCTAGTAGGCCGAGAAGCAAAGATAGTACAACATAGAGATCTACTAGTCGATAAGGAAATCACAATTTACATTACAATTTACAGAAAGTCATGTCTTTTGACATAAAATCCAAAGTTCAAAGGCCTTATAGCTCTATCACAAGTTTACAAAAGTTGAATGTTATACTTTTCATGTTTTAGTTAATGGCTTACAATTCAGTGCATTTATTCTTATGCAAAGATCCATTACTGCATTTAGCTCATGACATGATATCATCTTCTATGAATTTTAATAGTTATGTAATTCATACGTTTTATATATGATTGCGTAAGCCTATCTTAAAAGAATAAGGTACTGGACTTTGATTTATTTTTTCTATTTTTGTGTGCTTTATATCTTAGAAACAACAACCAAAAATACAACAAAGCTAGCCAATAGTGGCGACGTATTGCTACGGGCCTGACCTTGTGTCGGCTAACTAAACTAAAGGCCTAAGGCCCTTGGCTCCTTTCTTCCAGTCTGATCCTAGGGATATCTTTTTTCATATTTTGCCCAAAAAAACCTCTATCTGGAAGTAAAAATGTTGGACCCTTTATTTGACTCTTCTCTAGTGGCTCCTCTTAAAATATTAAATTAATTACTCTATTTTTCTAAGATAGGACTTAATCAAAAAGAGGATTGTATATTAAGGGTCTAACTTTGATATATTTGATAATTTTAACATTTTTTTTGTCTTTTTTGCTAATGGATATTATGGTAATGTTCCCAATTATGAAGCCTTCTGTTGGGAAAAATATGTGTCTAATTAGTCTTTTAGGGGTTAATTAGGTAATGACGCGTTTGAGATGTTACAATAAATCAAAATGAAATTAGACCTAAACAACTAATTGAAACATATAAATCAAACATGAAAAGACCTGCTAATTAGACTAAAAGTCCAAAATAAAAATCCTATAGAATGAACAACAACTTACATGCATGAAGAAGAGAGAAGAACAAATTCAGAGAAGAACAAATGTGTACTCCACATAAGGTCACATACAGACAAAACAATTTGAATTAACTTACCCCTCTAGCCTCTTATTCCCATAGAAGGCTCTGACTTCGCCATCATTAAATGACCCTTTGTTGATGTAAAAAGTGGCCGAAAGCATATGGTGTATAACTTGTAGTATGATCCGACGAATATAGGGCATCCTACGAAGACGAGAGGATCAAATTAACCACATTATTAGCTAAACAATAAATTTTTGTAGTAAGCAAAAATTAATGACTAACTTATAAATTGACTCAAGAAGATTAGACACTAAGTAAATAAAATAAATAAATAAAAGAACAATAATAACAATATTAGGATAAAACAAAACCCACATGTTTTTCACCATTTAGAGACAAAACCCAAACAACTTTGTCTAACCTTATCCCTGCGGGCTTAAAAAAATAAATAATAATAATTAAAAAAGGATTTCGATAATGAACTCTAGTGACAATTAATATAATGACCAACAAAAGTAAAGGATCCAGACCATGAGACAAATACTATGGGATGTCAGAGAAAGGAATGCAAATCAAAGAAAACAGTGGCAGGGAGTTTGTAAGCGAAATAAAAAAAAGAGAAAAATACAATAAAATAAATCAAATTGAGCAGAAATGAGAAGAGTAAGGCATTGATGCAAACTGAAACAGAGTGACAATACCCTTAAATGAAAAAAACTAGAGCATGAAATGAAAAAAATACACTATTCAAAAGATTCATAAGTGGACCAAAATCTGTAAATTAATTGAACTTAGTTTGCCAAAACCTCAACAAAAGAACAAGATAGTGAGAAAAGAATTGCTATACAATTATTCTAAACTTTCAACAACCACTTCTGATGCTCTTGAACCAGAAAAGGAAAAAGAACCCAAAAATTACTAAAATCTAAAACACAGGAACAAAATAACTGCAAATCGAGAGAACTAGACTGAAATTATTGCTAGCTATTGCATTGATCGCTTCTACCTCCCCTTTCACCCCTACTTATATGTAATTTCCAATCTTATCTAACTTCCACTCTTATAAAATATGATACAAAATCTGGACATTCTGTTGGATCATCATTGCTCATGATTGCTGCTATGAAGTAGGGCTAACTTGAGTGTTCCCATCTCACTTCAACAGTCAAATTTAACATAGATTTTAGGAGTTGTTATTGCCTCTTCTTGAGAGATTTGCTCTAGAAAAAAGTTGGTAGTTAGGAGGTTGATAGTGATGGAGTTGGCATGGGTATGACCGTGAAAGGAAGGGGCGAAGATCGAGGAGGCAGTATTTTTTTTTGTTTCGCAGATTCAGTGCAGAAGAAGGATGAAGAGGTTGATGATGATGAGGTTGTTGATAAAGATTACTAGTAAAGGGTAAAGGGAAGCTAGTGAAGTGGAGGAGGAGAGAAAATAAATTGGGGAGTTGGAAAATGAATAATATGAGTGGGTTTTTGGGGGGGGCGTTGAGTCTTATTTTCCCTTTTTTTAGATGGAGAAGAGGAAAGGTGGGTTGCAGCTTTATTTTTGGGTTGCAATTTCAACGTCACTTCTTCGCCCAATTTTCCATTTTTCACTACTTTTTTTTAAATTTTTTGGTAAAATAAATAAAAAACAAACAAAATTCTAAAATAATAATTATTTTGAGCAAAAACCATAGGTTTAGGAGTATAAAATTTTGTGATTTTTCGATTAAACAAATACCCTCTCACTAAATTTTTGTCATCCTTGAGTAAAATAAACTGAATTTACCAAAACCCAACTCACTTTCGCAAGAATCATGATTGCATTTAGTATTTCCAACAAGCCTTTTAAACCCCTAAGTTCCCCACAATGAATTAGTAGGGGCTCTTGAGGGTTTTTAAAAGATATACCCATAAAATCTTGAAAAAGATGAAAAAAAGGGGAAAAAATTGAAAACAAAAACTGAAAAAATCTTTTCACAATGATGCAAAGGGGAAGCAATGTATGTATCCTAACTAAATGCATAACCCTTCTAACCTAGATATTAGCACGCATATAAACAAGGTATACATTCCAAGACTCTTCGTTCCCACTAATGATATTTAAACACCATCTTTCACCCCAAAAACTGGCACAACAATGTATCCATGGTAGTATGCGGTGTGTAAGTGCACAATCACCATAGGGGTTTGGGTAACTACAGTTTGACTCAATCCCATTTGACATAACACAAACTACTTTATTGACTCTCTGACATGGAAAGTAAGCATTCCCAAAAGTAGTATTACCTCAATAGTTAGCACCCAGTAGGGCATGCCTCAAAGGGATACTTGTCATTCCCAACTCTATGACTCTTTTTTTTCTGATTTTTTTCTATTCTTTTTCTTTTTTTGTGAATGCAAATTGAAAACAAAAATGAAAGCAACTATACAAAGATAAGTGGAAAAATCAATGATGGAAGCCTAAGACCATATGACAACAGTGATTTATATGGGAAGGATTGGACACATAGCTATAATAGAATGATGAGCTTTGAATTGGGGCATAGAATGTCACACCAAGGACTAGGGTTTTATCATGTAGCTCTAACCTATGTACAACCTAATGGTAAGTTACACGGGTTTAAGCTAGTCAAAATAGTGCACATTCCCCAAAACAAAGTAAAGCACAAGAAAAGAATAAAAAAACTATTTTCTGTATATTCGAATTTTTTAATAAGATAATAATAATAAATTTGCAAAGTCTCTCACCCTCACACTTAAATAATGCAATGTCTCTTTTGCATGCAAAAGTACAAGAATAAAAGTGCAAAAGTACAAGAATGAAAAGTACAAAATCAAAAACAAAGAAAAGAAAATAAAAGAAAAAAAGATATACACAGTAACGTTTTATACAAAGGAATAATAGTACAAGTTGAATGCTGGATGCATCCACTCTAATCTCCGCATCTTTAGTCTTTACAAAGCATCATGCATTGTACTTCTCTCTCCTTTGCAAGTAGCTCCAGAAATGGATTCAACCTTATGCAGCCTAGAGTTCTCATAGGCCTCTGGTCTAATTTCTTCAAACTCACTCAACTGTAACATCCTCTCCAGCCGCTTCTAAGTCAAGGTTCAAAGTTTTTATAACCTACACAGCCTATGTTAAAATTCTCCAGGAAGATGACAAGACTTGTGAAAGTAACCCTTAAAGCGTATATGCCTAAATGGATCTTAAAAGCTGTCTAATAAACCCATAGATCATCAATGGGCATATCTAGCCAATACTTGGGGTTCTACTAATAGTCTTTCTAGAATCTATTTGATTTGCTTATTAGGAACCTCTACCTAGCCACTGGGTTGGGGATGATAGGCGTTGGCTAAACAATGATGATCGGGTACTTTTTTAACAATGCATCGAAAGAAGGATTGTCAAATGAGTTCCTTCGTCACTAATGATAGCATATGCATGTAATACTTGGAGAAAATATTTTCCTTATGGAACTTGACAATGACTATAGCCTTAGTTATCCTGGTCAGCATACCCTTCACCCACTTTGACACATAATATATAGTAAGGAGAATACACTTACTCTTAAAGAAAGTGAAAATGGTCCTATGAAATCAATCCCCCAAACATCAAAGATCTCAACAATAATGATCGAGTTAAGGAGCAGTATATCTCTCCTACTGATTTTCCCAAATTATTGACACTTGGGGTAGCTCTTGCAGTACAAATAGGTATCCTTAAACAAGGTAGGCCAATACAAACCACACTGAAGGGCTTTGCAACTGTTTTTCTTCCCATAAAAATGCCCCTGTAAGATTGGTTGAAACAAAAAGAAGTGATGCTTCTAATCTCATTATTAGGATACAACTCCTAAAAATCTGATTATAGTAATATTTGAACAAGTAAGGGTCATCCCTATAGAGAATTTCATCAAATAAAAGAATTTATCTTTATCATGCTTATTCCATCCCAAGGGTGTCTCACCAGTCACTAGGTAATTTGATAATATCAACATAACATGGTTCATTTAGAACTATAATTAGTTGTTCATGAGGGAAGCACTAAAAGTAGGGGATTCACTCTCTTTTGGCACAGTGATCTAAAATAGGTGGTCAACCACTAGATTCTTAGAACCTTTTCTATCTTAAGTTTCACAACCAAACTCCTACATGAGCAAAATCCACCTAACCAATCCTGGTTTTGCATCCTTCTTAGAGAAGAGATGCTTTAGTGCAGCATAATTAGTATAAACAATCACATAAGAGTCAATTAAGTAGGGTCAGAAATTTTCGAAACCAAACGCAACTGCCAAAGATTCCTTTTCGATCATAGTGTAACTGAATTAGGCTCATTCAGAGTATGACTCGCATAATATATGACATGAGCTTTCCTATCTACATGTTATCCTAAGACAATCCCTACAATATAGTTAGAAGCATCACATGTTAGCTTAAATGGCTCTCTTTAGATTGGAGGGTGTAGGATAGGTGTAGAAGTTAGGGCTTCTTTAACATATTAAACACATTTAAATGCTCATCAAAGAAGTGAAAATGCACATCTTTGACTAAAAGGTTGGTCAAAGACTTAGCAATTTTACTAAAATCCGGATGAATCGTCTATAGAATCCTACAAGTCTTACAAATGACCTATTGTCTTTCATACAAGTGGGAGGGAGAAGATTAATAATCTATCAACTTCCGTCACATCATATGAAAATTACATGCCCTAAAATAATTCCCTTCTTTACTATAAAATGGCATCTTTCCCAGTTTCGAGTCAAATTCTTCTCCCCAAATCTTTGCAAAACTTTCATCAGATTTACCAAATAGTCATCCAATAAGGAACTGAATATAGAAAAAATCATTGAGGAACACCTCAATGCATTGCTTAATCATGTTAGAAAATACAGAAATCATGTAATGATAAAAGTGGCAGAAACATTACAAAAACCGAATGGCATTCTCCTAAAGACAAAAGTACCAAAGGGATAAGGGATAGTGGTCATGTCTTGGTCCTCATGTGCTATAGAGATTTGGATATAGCTAGAATACCAATCTAAAAAGCAATAATAACCATGTCTAGCTAAGCTCTCAAGCATTTAGTTTATAAAAGGCAAAGGGAAGTAGTATTTCCTAGTGGTTGCATTTAGCTTTATATAGTCAATATAGACACGTCAACTAAACTGGACTCTACTGCGAATAACGCATTCTTGTCATTCCAAATAATGGTAATACTGATATTCCTAGCAACAATTTAAACTGGGTTGAGCCACTAGCTATTAGATTTGGCATAGATTATCCCATGGTCAAACCATTTATTGGCCTCTTTTTTAATGACTTATTATAAGGTTGGGTCTAGATGTCTTTGGTGGTCTCTATAAGATTTAGCATTATCCTGAAAATGAATTCTATGTTGCACAATGGAGGAGCTAATACCGTTTATGTCACTGAAAATCCACCATATTGCCACTTTATTTTCCTTAAGCACTTTCAAAAATTTGCCCTCTTGGTGCTCATTCAGATTAAATGCAACAATCATAGGAAAAGACTTATTAGGATCCAAAAAGACATAGTTATGGCAATCAGACTAAGGTTTCAACTATAATGCCTGAACATGTGCAACAAAATTAGAGGAGTTAGAAGAATAAGGGTAGAGGGAATCTCATCACAAATATCATTTTTAAGCAAACTATCAGCAAATAAGCCATCACAAGTATATACATCCAGCCAATTAACACGATAACTCTTAACAAAAATGGCAAGTTGTTTTTGCATATTAAAAATGTTCAAATCAACAATCATGTTTCAAAAAGATAACTTCTTCCCCATAATTGATCAAAGCATTCAAAGTAGTTAGGAAAGGTTGGCCAAGAATGATAGGTATTAGGGCCTCAAGGTTAGCAGCATACTCAATTTCCAGAATAACAAAATCCAAAGGAAATACAAACTCAACCACACCCCTAGGAGTTCTAGTGAATCAGTTGGCCAACTAGAGGAGCATCCTAGTGGGTTTTAACTCTCTAAATCCTAGGCTCTCATGCATCGAGTATTGAAGCGAATTGACAATTGCCCCTAAATGCAATGGAGCTCTATGGATAGTTTGGTCCCTTATAACTATGGAGATGGTAGGGCAACCAAGGCCTTTATACTTGGCTAGGATACAGTGTGAGATAATGAGTCCCAATTTATAGGCTAAGAAAACCTTCTTTAAGGCATTGGTCGTTCTCTTAGTGGTGCATAACTCTTTCAGAAAGTTGGCATAGGGAAGGTATCTGCTAGATAGGATACAGAAGAGGGATGTTGATTTTGACTTGAGATGAGATCTCTTTAATCTTATCAACATGGACGTCTAGTCCTTGTTCCTTAGCCTATTCAAAAAGGGTGTAATGGGTTTATAGATCTGCTCAATAGTCAACGTCTGAGATGTATCACCTTCTTTCTTAGAGTCCACATGCTTCATCTCCTTAGGGTCAACTAGGCTAGTAGGTCGGGAAGGGAAAGACTTCATTAGGGTGCCATCAACAGCATCCCTAAAAGTAGAATCATTCTCAAAGAGAGATGGTGGAGATAGAGATAGAGGAAGTTGAATAGGTACATCTACAAGGTCATCCAAGCTATGATAAATTAAACGTCCTGACCTCAGTTAAGTCATTACATTAACCTTTTTCACATTATCCAGGACTGATGGATGCGTAGAGAATGGACCTGCATTCGGCTTGGGCTCTGTTTAACTAGGAAATGTTCCTTTTTCCCCATTGACAGTGCCTAGCTAAGAAAACTACTCTGTCATTGTCCTCATTACCTTCTTTAAGCCATTTTATGATCTATCTAGATTGCTAAATCTTTTATCAATCTCATGATAGCCCAGAGGTAGTTGTGTGTGCAATTAGGGGAGGAGGCTATTTAGGCATCCCTTGGTAGCCTTGGTGGGGTTGGGTAGAGGTGCTTCTAGGAAACATTCTAATTTGTTTACTAGTACCACCTAAGTTCTAACCTTGACTCCAAGAAGAGTTTGGATGACCCCGCCACCTTAGCTTAAAGGTTAGCTAAAAAGGGTTATGTTTTGGCCTTTGATAGGCCATGTTCACTTGCTCAGTTCTAGCTGATAACTAGTGAGCATAGGAGGGGTAGGTACTCAAGGTATTGTATAAGGATTGATAGTGGGAGCATGTCATAAAAGCACTTTGAATAACTTGAGGTTGATGAATAGTTAACCCCTTTAACGTGTTCTCTACAACTTCAAACCTAGACCCTATGTAGCTCAAGTGTGACATTGCATGCATACCCCCCTTACATTGGTGATTCTAAAACTCATGCCATCATCTCTAGTGGTTTCCCACTATGTTGTCTTTTTAACTAAGTTCTCTAATAATTCCCAAGATGCAGTAATATTTTTTTAATAGGAATCCACCTTGACACGACGACTCCAGCATAGTTCTAGTCTGTTGATCCAAACCCTCATAAACATTTTAACAAAGACATCATTATTATAGACCATGGTGGGGACATTGGGCTAATAAGTTCTTGAATCTTTCCATGTGCCTCCAAAAAGGTTCCTTGCCAAACTGAATAAACCAGTTAATTTCATTCCTTAATTTAACAGTTTTGCCATTAGAAAAATATTTTCATAAGAAGACTTTAACAAAATCATTTCAACTAGAAATAGAGTTAGTAGGTGAACTTTACATCCATGTCTTTTCATTATCTTTCAATGTAAAGAAACAAATCCCAATTTAACCACATCAATTTGCAAATTATGAAAATGCATTACATTTTTCACACTTCTTCAAATTCACTTAGAAAAAAATAAACATCTTTAAGTCTAGTGAATATAGGAAGCATCTGAATGTAATGCGGTTCCACTTTAAGGTTCACGTTAGTACCTAATATGGGCAAATTAAAGCATAAAGGTAAGGTTGAGCATGGAGGGTAAAAGATCTCATTCAAATCCCTTTCATTCGTATTTTGTCCAGCCATGTTTTAATGTTCAAGTTCAGGTTCAATCCTGATGAGTCTTCTTCTTTTAAGCTCCTTGACTCAAAAAATCATGCAAGTCCCACACCCACAATTATATTTTTGGACTTTGGCTTTTTGGGACACAAAGGGCAATTAAAGGGGAAAAAAATCCAAAATACAACTAATCAGCTAAAAAAGAAAAGAATAAAAAAGACTAATAAAAGAAAGAAACAAAAATAGCAAAGCAAAAAGTGGTGAATTGAATAATCACCATTCTTGGAAATGGCGTCAAAAATTGGTTGATATAAAAAGAGGCCACAAGCACATGCTGTCAAACTTGTAGTATGATTTTGTGAATACGGATCTTCTCACAAAGATGATAACATCAAATTAACCACTTGATTAGCTAAACTATAATGTGTCTAGTAAGAAAAAAATTATGGAATGACTTATAAATTGACTCAAGAAGACTAGACAGTAAGTAAACAAAATGAATAAATAAACGAACAATAATAATAATAATAATATTATTACTACGATAGAACAAACCATATATCCTTTTCGCCACTTAAAGAAGTAACTTTGCCTAACTTTGTCCATGTGGCCTTTTAGAAAAATTAAGTAATGATAAAAAGGGGGATCTAGAAAATGAAACTCTAACAGTAATTAATATGATGTCAAACAAAATTAAAGGCCAGATCACGAGGTAAACACTACAGGACGTTAGAGAAAGCAATGCAAATGAAAGAAAGGGGGGCGGGTTGTGAACAAAAGAAAAGAAAAAAAGAGTGAAATCAAAGAAAAAAGAGTAAAATAAAATAAAACAAATCAAATTAAGCAAAAATGAGAAGAGCAAGGCACCGAGGGAAACTGAAATAAAGCAATAGTGCCTCAAAAGAACAAAACCAGAGTATAGAAATGAAAAAAATAGAGTATTCAAAAGACAAAAAATTGGACCAAAATTTGTAAATTAATTCAAATAGTAGCCAAAATCTCAGTCAAAGCACGGGATAGAGAGAAAGGAATTGCTATACAACTGTTTGAAACTTTCAACAATGGTTTCTCAGGTTCTTGAACAAAAAATGAAAAAGAACTAAGAAAACCAAAATCTGCGATAGAGGAAGAGAAAAAATTACTGAATGAGAGAATTGGACTCACCTTATTGCTACCTACTTAATTGATGCCCGTTACCCCCCTCTTCTATGTATATATAATTTTTCAACTTTGTCCAACTTCCGCTCTTGTAAAATACAACACAAATTCTAGTTGTTCTGTTGAATAATTATTGCCCATAATTGCTGTTATGAAGTAGAGTTAGCATCGATTTTCCCATCTGATTTCAATGGTCAAACTCAGTAGAAGTTTAGGAGGTCTTGTAGGGTCTTGTTAAAAGATTTTCCCTAGAAAAAATCTGGGTAGCTAACATGTTCATGGTGATGAAGGTGGATGGAATTGATATAGGTGTGATATCGAAAAGAAAGGAGCAAAGATCGGGGAGGTGAGTTTTTTTTCTCAGTGGATTAAGTGTAGAAGAAGGATAATGAGGTTGATGGTGATGAGGTTCTTGATGAAGATGACCAGTCGGGGATGAGGGGGAGCTAGTCAAATGGGTTAGGAGAGAAAAAATTAGGGAGTGGGGAAGTGGGTCAAGTGAGTGGGATGAAAGGGGGGTAAGTCTTATTCTCCTTGTTTTTCAGATGGAGAAGAGGAGAGGTGGGCCATGGTCTTCTTTTTAGATTGCAATTTCAACTTCACTTCTTGTTAGGAAACAAAATCTGGCTTGTAATATTTATTAATATTTCTTTCCTACTAGGATTGTAATTCTTATGACTTCTTTCCTAAGACTTCTATGCTAGCTGGGGCTAGGGCTTTAGTTGATATATAAATACTTGTGCAATTGTTAAGCAAATTCAAGGCGAAATCAATACATATAACGGCACATTAACCGTGTATTTGCCTCAAAATTCCTCCACGTCAAATTTCTTTATGGTATCAGAGCCATGACCGGGGGGAAGAAATTCGTAATTGAAAGTCAGTCTCCATACTTCCTACATTCCTCTGAAGGGCCAGGAGTTGCTATAACTTCCGTTATATTCATCGGGAAAAATTATGAATTATGAAGTAAGGCTGTAAGAACAGCACTCAAATCCAAAAATAAACTAGGGTTCATTAATGGAACCTTAGCTAAGCCAACTCCACTAGGAGGAGAAGATCAACATGAATTAATTGCTTGGGAGATGGCTAACTCCATGATTGTTCATGGATTGTTAATGTCAATGATGCTAAACTCCATGCTAACTTAGCCTATGCTGAAATAGCCAAATCAATGTGGGAAAACCTAAGAAAACGTTATGCTATTAGTAACACTCCTAAAGTTCATCAACTTAAAACTGATCTTGCATCATGTAAGCAAGAAGGCTTAGAAGTTATCGAATTTTATAACAAACTGATGGCTTTATGAAGTGAATTAGATAATCACATAAAAATTCGAATGTAAAATAGGTGAGAGGATTACGAAGATGGTGGATGAAGGGAAAACACTTTAGTTTTTGGTGGGACTCAATGATGAGTCTTTTGGAAATGTATGTAGCCAAATTCTTGCTAGAGAACCCTTACCACCGCTAGATGAGATTTTTAATATCATACAACGAGAGGAAACCCACAAATGACTCATGATGGAGAGAGACCATCATACAGAGAGGTAAGTCGCATTTGCAGCTAAGGAGAAGGTTTCCAGCAGCAGTGAGAGAGCAGTGTGTGCC
>NCQS01065051.1:7678-17919 GCA_002740445.1 Pachycereus pringlei
ATGGAGTGATGATGTTGATGGTGATGAATTAGTCCGTTGATGAGGGTGAAAGAAAGAGGAGAGAGAAAGAGCACAAAGATTACATGAGGCGATTATGATTGCTACCAAAGTAAGGAAGAAGAAGCAAAGGGGCAGACGAGATAAGTAGTAGGGAAGGGGGTGCTTCTCGTTCTGGGCAGCAAAAAGGGGAAACGAAGGAGAGAGAAGGGAGAGCTGCTGGGCACGTGCCACATACATAACGTGAGGCCAATTAAGTGAAGGACCAAGTTGGGAATGATTGGGCTGAAAAAGAGTGCAAGAGAATTGAGCAAGTTGGAGGGAGGAGGAATGCATTTGGGCTGTGGAGCGAGCAGAAAGGAACTAGCTTGATGTGAACAGAGATAACGGGGCGAAGGGAGAAGCTGAAGGCTAGACTGGGCAATAAATGGGCCTGATTTATGGGTCACGTGCATGGCAGCTGAGGAAGAGGTGACGGAGCTAGGAAAGGGCGCAGACTAGGCTGGGGTGCTAGGGTTTGCTGGGCCTGAGACTGCAGTCAAGGACAAGCCTGCGGAGGGGTGCACCGGCTAGGCTGCTGGTTAAGTGGACCTAGGTTTTTTTTTTGGCCTTCTTTTTTTTCTCTTGCTTCTCATTTGATCCAAAACTCTTCTCTTCCAACTCTTGATTAATTGAGTAAATTATTTATTTTTTTCTCCAAGTTTTTCTAATTCTAACAAAATAAATAAAAATATATTAGAATCCTAATTAAACATTTATTTTTAAACAAATAATAGATAATAAAGGGCATAAAAATGACTAAATTCATGCTGAACAGTCGCACATCGATAAAAATTTGAAGCTTGTCGGTCTCATACCAATAAAATCACTTTGAGGGCAGTCTCACATCGATAAAAATTTTAGGGTTGAAGTTCCCAATAGTTAAAGAATTCAAAAAAGTGTATTTAGGAATGAAAATTAAAGGGATGCTTGTCATTTTTGCATGGTTATGGTAAGTTTAGTGCATGCATATAATGTTACTTGTACTTGAAAAAATAAATCATTTTTTGCATCAAAAAATCAAATCCCAGTGACATGAGGACTGCTGGTGGGTCAAGTGCTCAAGTAGAGGTATGATTAGGCATGTTGCCTAGTCTATGCAACATGATTTGATGCCCAGCAGTAGTTGCTAGGCCATCTTGCCTGCTGTTTTGTTGTCACAAGATAAAAAGGGTATATGTGATCTTTCTTCCTCATTTTGTGCACAACCCCTCAATTTTGTCTCTCTGAAATGCCATTGATCGGTCTTTCAAGCACTCAATGGTTAATTTTTGTATAATTCAAAAGGTAATTGCTCCATTCTTTTTAGTTCAACATTATTTTACTCAATGCTTAGCATTTTGAGCTTAAAGTTCGAATTTCAAGCCCATGTTGAAGGATTTAGGGTTTGTTTGGCTTGGTCGTGTGAACCTCCATTTTTGAGCATTTCATGGGCACGTCTTTGTGTTCAAAATGTTTCTAGAGTGTAAAGAATTTTATCTATGAAATTTAGACTCAATTTTTACTCTTTTGATTTTTTTTTTGGGGCTAGTTTGGACTATGTTGAAAACCTGCAGAAATGTTATCGAATATCTTATCATATTGCTTTGGCATGTTGTAAGGGGTATGAACTCCATCATTTTAACTTGTGAAGTAATTTTTTATGCCTTAAATGTAGACTATGGCAAGCGCTCAACCTTGCCCTTCTTGTCATTGAGGTGACCATAGGTTTTTAAGAAGGCTTACAGGATTAGGTTTTAGACTTTTAGTAGTTCAATGGACACCTCTAACTTGTTATACTTTGAGGATAAGCACTAGCATATTCTACCATCACTTGGCAAGTTGTGGCTAGTGTTTTTTTCTTGTGATTCAGTGCGTTCTTTTTTGACAATTCCTAAATTTTCTTGAAGTTTTTATGATGATCTTGCTTTTCCTATAGAACTAAGAGTTTGTGACAAGGTATGAGAATCCAAAGGACATTGAGTACCTTCATAGGAGGCTTTCTAATGTTGTCAAGGCAATGGTGGCGTGTGTTGGTTTCAACCATCTGATTAAGGGTTGGGGGGCCTAGACGCAAGCAATTATTACCTCCATAGTAGTTTGATAAAGAGGTTTTGGGATGATACCAACACCTTTCACTTTCCCTTGGGTGAGATGATCACCACCTATAGATTTCTACCTTCTCTTCAGGTCGAACCTGCGAAAGTATTATCTAGACTTCAAGCTGGAGAGGTAGAAGCTTGTTAAGTTAATCGGGTCTTTGGCTAAAAGATGGCCTCTCAAGTCCAACTCCATCTAATACTCTATGATCAAGGAGGTCTTGGATGGTTCTTTGGATGACCTTTCCTACAAGTAGGCCTTACCCATGTTTATAGTGCATTTGCTTAGTTCACTACAAGAAAATGGAATGATATTAGTGCCTTGCTTTGCCACAACATGATGAAATTTTGATACATGAGTTATTTGTGCAAGTATAAAAAAACCACAAGGTTGTCATAGAAGGCCCGCTACAAAAGGTTTTTGTGGTAAATTTCAATTTGCCATAAAATATATAGCTTCTGTTGCTAATTTTAGTTTGTCATGAATACGAAGTTTCCATAATAGCTTATATTTTCTAGCAAGTCTTAAATTACCGCAAAATCCATTCATTGAAAAGGCGTTGCTTTTGTACCATTATAGTTTGATAGAAAACCATAATTTGATGGAAATTTTGAATGACTTTTGTGGCAATTCACATATGCCCCAAAATATTTAGTTTTTTAGTAGGTATTTAAAATTTTTACAATTAATATTTGTAACTGACATTGATTTAAAAAATATATATGCATGTACTTAATAGATAAAACCGAATAAACAAAAATAAAGACATGCATGAAAGTGAAATTGTATTTGATATATATAATGTTCAATTACTTTGCAATCACATTTGGTCTTAATTCCTAAATCATGAAAAATTTTCAAATAACTCAACAAGGGTTTTATATTTGAGAAAGCCAAACTGTGCTGGAAAAGATGAATCTTTTATGATAACGATTTTGCCCTCTTGTCTCCATGCTGATCCACTGTACCATGGAATGTGAACCTACAACAAAGAAAGGAAAATTTAATGTAGTAGCAATGTGTGTATGTTTTTAAGGTACAAAAATAATTGCATTGTGCTATCTATAAATTTTAGAACAATCAAGGGGAATTTGGATAATCATGATTGAGGCGACGGTAATTTATTCGATGATGATTGTGGGATTAGGTCCTAGACTCTCAGCTATTAGATTGACACCTGCAACTTTTTGTACTCAGAAGGCAAGCACCAACATATTTCTACCAGTACTCAGTAAGGCATGAAAAGGGAAATAGGCATAAGCAGAAGACATCAGTAGCAACTCCTTTGAGCTTTAACGTGTCACACACCTTTAAAAAGAATGAGAGGTGCAAGTTCGGATCTTCTAATAGGGTGCCTTCGAACTAGGATTGCTTCACTATTGATATAAGGGCTAGTTTGTGCTCAAGATTGCTTGCTTCTATAGTTGGCCGAGCAATGCTTAAGGAAAAGCCTTGGACTCTCGAGTAATAAAATCCCAAAGTGTCCTTTGGTCACCTTCTATTCCCGCCATCAACGAAGAAACTGCTTGAGCCTTTAGTTTTTGCTCTTCTACCCAGAATTGGTTCCTCCTCAAGTGAAAAGTCCTTTCAATTTCTGGATCATATTCAAACAGAAAGGGACTTCACATATAAAGGAGAAATCCTGCAAAATTACCAGCAAAACTACTAGCGTAAATAAAAAATATAAAGAAAAAGAAAGAATGACAAAATGCTTAGCCAATTTCTAAGAGCTAACTCAATATCCACAAATCTGGTCCCCGGCAACAGCGCCAAAAACTTAACCTGTGCCTACAAGCGCATGGGCGTTGTACTTTAGAAAAGATATCATTCCATGAGACTAATTGTAATCTATTAAGCTGTGTCCTATAAAAGTGCTAAGTAAGCAATTGAACGATGCTATAATCTAATTGAAAAATTCAATTAATTTAAGACATCTAGAGATTTGTTTCACCTAGTAAAGATGTGGATTAGTAAAACATAACATGCACTTGATCTATAATGGGAGATTAAATGGGGTGCAATCGCATTTAGAATTCAATCTTTTCTTTCCAAATAAAGCGAATGGCCTAAACTAACTAATTGTCATTAGTTCAAATGCCCTTGTTTAGTCTAAGCTATAGATTTTTGAAGGCTAAAGGTCCTCTTAACAAGCGAAGCTTTCTTAATATTGCTAATTTAAGTCCTATCTTATCGATCAAATAGGAAGTTTCACCTTTTAGTCCTTCACTTAACCATTTAGAATTAGCAAGTAAATTTAGCCAAAATTCAACCACAATAATTTCACACACAAGATAGAATTCAACCAATTCCAATCAAGAAAAAGCATAACTAAATATAAATAAGTGATTCCAACATCAATACTTGGCTAACAATCCCTAGATTGAGAACACTACTCACACATGTTTAAAATAACAACTAAACAAAGTTTGTGAGAAGAAAACTTAGTGCAATTGGAGATCTTTCAAGGGTTTTCCAACTTTGCAAGGGCTCCAAACAGCAAGCAATTCTTCACTACTTACGCTTAAAAACTAACTAGGAATCTAAAACTAAATGTAAGAAAATGGAAAAGAATAGAAACGATAAGAGAGTAGGAGTTCTCTTTTGCTATGTATCCTCCAAATTTGCTACGAATTGGCTCTATGTAAAGACGCATTCGATCAATCTCAGCCACATGATGAAGAAAAATGAAGAGACATGCAATTATGGTCTCACTAGGGACCATCCGTGGTGAGCTCAGTTTCGACATTCTTATGTTCTTTCTTCCTTCCACGGGCATAATTACTTGGGGGTTTTCACAGGGGGTCAAGTTGCACTCATTTAGGGCCAAATTTGGGGTAAAACGGTCCAAAAACATGCAAGACATAGGAAAAAACCATACCTCAGTGTAAAACAGAAAAAGGAGTGCATAATATATCGTAAAACACATAATTCTCCCTAAAAATGGCACAAAATGTCCTCAAATTAGAGTGCACATTAAGGACTTATCATTTTCCTCTGGAAGTATCTGGATCCTAACAATTTTAGTTCCAACTGCATGAAGAAAGCCCCATTCGTTCTTTTTTATCCTCCTTTCTCTCTCCCTCTCTTTTGCCAAACCCTAATTCTAAGTTGTTGTGTTTATCTCAAACTCCTCAAAGATCAGGTACATTTTCCCCTCTTCAATTCCCTTGATCAAAAGTCCATAGCTAGGTTTTGAACCTTTATTATTTCAAGACCCACACTTTGCATTTATGGCATTCCCAACTTTGGTGGCATCATTTTGCTTAATTTGCACTATCAAGCTGTTAACTTTTATGATTAGCATTTGTTACTATTGATTTTGTTTGTTTTGGATTGATTTTACATGAGATTTCAATATTGAATAATAATAAACCTCATGACATGAGTTAGAATCACTTGTCTTCCCTATCATTTAATGTCTACCAGTGGGGTTCAAGAAACAAAGTCGTTTAGAGGCACATCTCAGTGTTCACAGCTGGGAAAAAATGCTTAATTGTGGTTGCTTAATAAAAGAGAGTTATTTGTCGTTCCCTAAATTCTGTCATCATGTATTTGACTAAAGTATACCAAAATCGTTTGTTGATGCTAATTGTAAGAAAAGATGATTTGGTGTAAACTGATATGTCTGGAGACAACTAGTGTCTTACATAATCCACTTTGATTGATCTATGAAGTTAATTTTCTTATTGAAGCAATGTCTTACAAATTGGTATGAAGTAAAACTATTATTCACTCATCCCATTCGCATATTCATTGATTTCTCATAATGCATATTATAGTGGATTCATAGCCAGAAAATACAACATACACTATATTATTCCTCTTATTGTGGAAAGATAATTTTTTTATGCTTGACAATTTTTTATGCTCGACAAAATAAAAAATCTGAATTTTGTGGGATCATGTTAGGACCATCTAATTAGAAAAGGGCATGTTGTTTTTGAATTAGAAAATAGGGTCTTATGGAAATTACTATCTGGTTGGAGTGTAGATTTATAGAGTCGTCTTTGTTATTTATCCTTCTTTAATAGTTATGGTTTTCTAAAACTTATTTTAGTTATTTTTTAATAGAAAGTAAATTTGCCGTTGTTTGGCCAACAATGAGCATGCCACTTGTCTACTAATCACAAGTTTAGTTTAGCTTGTGGAGTCTATGTCACTAATGTAAAGTATACTCTTTCTTTTCTTCTTAAAGATATTAAATCATATTACACTTCAAGTGACATTTATGAAAAAGAAGAAAATTGGAAGTTAATTATGTAAGTGATCTTGGGTTTTTAATTCTTCTTACCTTCAGTTTTGTTAGATTGTACTTCACTTTTTGTTTTAAAAAATGCCAATTTGGGTTCAGTATCTTATATTCATTAATTTTTAGTAAGATGATATATAATATTTATTATCACAATTGAACCTCCTACAGTATAGGTATACAATAAGTGACAAGTGTTTTGACATTAGTCCTTTAACGACTATAATGACAATTCAGTAAAGGTCGATAAAATTAAGTTATAGAATTGGATTTTACTGTTATGGTACTAATGACTACATGATTGAAATTAGTTATGTAAAAGAAGCCCACTCCTTGATAATGTCCCTTAGGGAAACAATAACAGTAGTGTCCCCATTGATATACTCTATGTCCTCTTGAACTTTTGCACTATAACTGTGTATATCTTCCAAACTTTGTTCTTCTGGCTAAAGTACTAAACTTGAATAACTTTGCTATCTGTCATTGCTTTACCTGAGTTTCTCTCATTTATGTGTTCCTTTTAATTTTTCTATGCTATTATATTAAGGATGGGAAGAGCTTTTACAAAGATACTGAATTCTACTATATTGGGAAGGCTGATGTTAATATCCTGAGGTTCATGCTTGAACCTTCTGTCTTTGATCTATCAATAATATTACATGTAATGTTGATATTACATTACATGTCATAACTCACTAGAATATAAGGTACAACTCACTAAATACAAGTCATAGCTCACTAGAATATAAGGTACAGCTTACTAAAGCATGTTCGTTAAAGAAATCTATGATGATCCTGAGTATTGTCATTATGATGGCAGAAAAGCAATTTAATAATTTAGTGTTCACTGCAAATGTTTGATAGCTCACTAAAACAGCACATATAACTCACTAACGTGCATATGTGTTGTGCATAATGCGTCTTTCTATTTTATTTTATTTTTGGCTTTCTTTAGAATTATAGATAAAAGTATTTTATTGTCACCTTGTTGTCAAAAAAACAAATTTCTGATTTATCGCTCACTAAATATGCATTCCTCTTACTAGAACATCATATTTAATTCACTAAATATTATTTTTAAGCTTTTTGGAATACCTTTTTTGAGGAGATTTTCCTTTAACACTTGCAGATATCTTCTCCAATGCTTTTGTGTGGTCAATTTCTATCTACAAACGTTGTAAAATTGTGATAATAAGAGTGCGATTTTCTTAAACCCCAGAATCTCAGTTCGTTCACGTATATTTGGTGTTTTTCTTTGAACATGCAAATTAATTACGTTTTATTGATAAATCTTATATCAAAATGCTTCCTTCAAGCTTTAGGAACAATTTAGAGAAGATTGTTGACTAGAATATGTGAAAAATCATTACAGAATTTCAGTAAATTAAGTACAAATTTGGGTAGTTTTTAGATAGAGAGTGAGGGAAGTTTGTGGGTTTTTTTCTTTTGGTTTGAAATGACAGTTTTGTGAGTCGTTTTTTTTGCTTTTAATTTTGCCTTAATTTTACTACTGACCCTGGCGTATACAATGTAGGATAATAGTGCAGCTGGTTGTACATTTAGAAATGTACAATCGAGTGGACCATATAGCAAGTGGTACTTTTATAATTAGCATCAAAGAATATATCCATCAATTCAAACAACTACTTCACAAAATCATACTTACATCAAGTAATAGAGATTTTTTCATGAGAAAAAGCAAATAGTACAGGAAAGTATTCTTACATACCCATAAAGCTTTGAAACATGTCATCCACAAAGACCTTTATAGATTCAGCATCTTCCTTTCTATGACTCCTTGCAAACAATGTAGAAAGGGTAGGAGTCTTCTCTTCATTGATCTAATTAAAAAAATAAAAAATATAATTAATTCACATAGAACAAGAGCATTGTGTAACATTTAATGAAAATACACAAGTATTTTAACTTTATATCATTTTTCTCGCAAGTTGTGATGTTGAAATGGAGCCTTAGAAGTGCAAGATTCCAGGATTTGGCATCTCTATCCTATTCGTAAAGCATTGGGCTTATTTTTTCTAAAATTTAAGGCTGTTTCTCTTAACTTTAACTCTCTCACCACTCCTCTAACAATCAAGCTATTAGTTTATCATGAGCCCATTTTCCAACCAAGTTGATGAAGTTCTTTAGATTTTTACCAACCACCATTAGCTATGCTTCCTTAACTTCTTCAGTAAGTTTTAGATCCAAAGTGTACTAACCTTGTTAGACAAAGACATATTAGTGAAATAGGGCAACATATAGAAAGTGTTACAAATATGTTGACATTGAACTTTTACCTTAAAAATCCTCCTCCAAAGTTGTATTTCTTCTTTAGGCAGATTTGAAAAGCATGTGCATTGACTATTATACAATTCAGATATAGCTCATGACAACTCTCCCCCAAACCTACAATAAAAATTATTTGTGCATAAGATGACTTTTTCTTTTCAAAAAGTACTCATTTACCAATCACATTTAGCGATATAAACTTACCAAAAGTACTCCTTTGTTATAATTCTCTTCCTATATGACATCTCCTATTTTGAACCTTATCCCTGTGTCAATTGAGATGGAGTAACAAAAACCAAAAGCAGAATCCAGGTCCATACTAGAAGGAGTGTCACTAAGAGGTACTACAAAGTCTTTCCTCCTTCAACGCATTCCTGTAATTCATTTAACAGTTAATACCACTCAAAATAAATTTAGATAATGAAAACAAAAGTAAAAGAATATATAAGAAAATTACACAAACATTTAAGTTATTCCTGTATGACACTAATCATTTTAAAACTTATCATCATAATTAATAACAAGGTCTTCATCATTATCATCATACAATGAAGGATGATCCTCCTCCTCTTCTTCTTCAAAAGTATTGATGTCCTATTTCCGATACTTGAATCACCATCTTTTTCTTCCTAATGATCTATGACCTCAAATTGATGTTCTATTTCTTGTACTTCTTGAAACTTGCATAAGCAAGTAGATCATTATTGATATCCTCTTGAAATGTTGTATCATCGACTTGGACTTCAATTGTTGACCTTAGTTTTATGTACGATTGCCCATTGTTAGCTTCTATCTTTCGATGTATTTGATTAGGGGGTTAAAAACACTTGCATCACTTGGGATGCCAATACAAATAAATCATACCTAGAGTACTTCTTTGTATGGTTAACATCCACTAATTTGAATTACTCATGCATATCCACACCCTTTATTGGCTAGAGACATTACAAAACTATTTTATAAGACAAGATTTTATAACATACTCCAACTCAATCGCCTCTTCTAGGATGCCATAATAATCAATGCCATGTACCCCTTTTATAGATACACCCTAGTTTGTATTTGTCTTATTTTAACTATATTTATAAGAATGAAAGTTGTAGTTTTTTTATGTAGTATGATTTTAAATGCGCACATCTTCTCAGCATATTCTTCTCAGCATGCCTGACATCTAAATTGTGACATATGATAAGTTCTTTCCAATATGAACATTCCTAAAATACACTTTGTTTTATCCTATTGGGAGACTCTAGATAGCCATCAATTGTGCTAATGATATGATGTATATAGGAGCACCCAAATGACCAAGCAAGGCTAGGTTTGTGTTTTTGTATTTGCTAGATGATCCAATGCCAAACAACTCGGCAATATGGCCTTATATAGAGCTGGCCTTACACTTGAAAAAATAGAAGCTCACTTATGAAAAGACACAAATTAAAATACAAGTAAAGGGGAATGACTAAGGAAGAAACATTGCACTCGGTTGAGAACCATGAACCCGGCTTGTGTCTCTTGAATGAAATGAACCTAGCAGCCTTGAAGATACATGTTTCCACTTGAAAAGACACATCCTAGCCATGATAGAAAG